>CAJNDT010000147.1:342500-579117 GCA_905221615.1 Symbiodinium sp. CCMP2592 | reverse complement strand
TTCATCCATTTCAACCATTTCGAAATGGTTGAAATGGTTGAAATGGATAAAAAACTTTAACCATTTCAACCGTTTCAACCATTTCAACCATTTCAACCATTTTTAATGTTTTGGGCTTCTGCGGGAGTTCAGGGCCAAGAATTTCATCCATTTCAACCATTTCGAAATGGTTGAAATGGTTGAAATGGTTAAAAAAAAAATCCTGGCCCTCGGACAAAGGCACAAGGATTTCAAATGGTTGAAATGGTTGAAACGGTTGAAATAAATGAAATGGTTAAAAAGTTGATCCATTTCATCCATTTCAACCATTTCAAAACGGTTGAAATGGTTGAACTGGATAAAAACTTTAACCATTTCAACCGTTTCAACCATTTCAACCATTTTTAATGTTTTGGGCTTCTCCGGGAGTTCAGGGGCAAGAATTTCATCCATTTCATCCATTTCAACAAAATCGAAATGGTTGCAATGGTTGAAATGGTTAAAAAATCCTGGCCCTCGGGCAAAGGCAAAAGGATTTGAAATGGTTGAAATGGTTGAAACGGTTGAAATAGATGAAATGGTTAAAAGGATTTGAAATGGTTGAACTGGTTGAAACGGTTGAAATAGATGAAATGGTTAAAAAGTTCATCCTTCATCCATTTCAACCATTTCAAAACGGTTGAAATGGTTGAAATGGATAAAAACTTTAACCATTTCAACCGTTTCAACCATTTCAACCATTTTTAATGTTTTGGGCTTCTCCGGGAGTTCAGGGGCAAGAATTTCATCCATTTCATTTCACATTGAAATAGATGAAATGGTTAAAAAGTTCATCCATTTCAACCATTTCAACCATTTCAAAACGGCTGAAATGGTTGAAATGGATAAAAACTTTAACCATTTCAACCGTTTCAACCATTTCAACCATTTTTAATGTTTTGGGCTTCTCCGGGAGTTCAGGGGCAAGAATTTCATCCATTTCATCCATTTCAACCATTTCGAAATGGTTGAAATGGTTGAAAATGGTTAAAAAATCCTGGACCTCGGACAAAGGCAAAAGGATTTGAAATGGTTGAAATGGTTGAAACGGTGAAATAGATGAAATGGTTAAAAAGTTCATCCATTTCATCCATTTCAACCATTTTGAAACGGTTGAAATGGTTGAAATGGATAAAAACTTTAACCATTTCAACCGTTTCAACCATTTCAACCATTTCAACCATTTTTAATGTTTTGGGCTTCTGCGGGAGTTCAGGGCCAAGAATTTCATCCATTTCATCCATTTCAACCATTTCGAAATGGTTGAAATGGTTAAAAAAATCCTGGCCCTCGGACAAAGGCAAAAGGATTTGAAATGGTTGAAATGGTTGAAACGGTTGAAATAGATGAAATGGTTAAAAAGTTCATCCATTTCATCCATTTCAACCATTTCGAAACGGTTGAAATGGTTGAAATGGATAAAAACTTTAACCATTTCAACCATTTCAACCGTTTCAACCATTTTTAATACTGTGGGCTTCCCCCAAAAACCCAGGAGCAAGAATTTTATCCGTTTCAACCATTTCAACCATTTTGAAACGGTTGAAATGGTTGAAATGGTTAAAATCTTTATCCATTTCAACCATTTCAACCATTTCAACCGTTTCAACCATTTTTAATACTGTGGGCTTCCCCCAAAAACCCAGGAGCAAGAATTTTATCCATTTCAACCATTTTGAAACGGTTGAAATGGTTGAAATGGTTAAAATCTTTATCCATTTCAACCATTTCAACCGTTTCAACCATTTTTAATACTGTGGGCTTCCCCCAAAAACCCAGGAGCAAGACTTTTATCCATTTCAACCGTTTTGAAATGGTTAAACAGTTTTTCTTTTTCCAAAAGAGAGATAGTAGGTTAATAAGAGAGGCAGAGCAGGAAAGTAAGTGTAATAATCGGAGACTAGGAGTAGGTATATAGGAGTGCAAGATTAGGAGATTAGTAGACTAACATAACAGGCTAGTAAGATGGCATTATTTTACTCCCACTCTCCTATCCGCCTTCTCCTGGCACTTCTCTTTTACTCCTTTTCTCCTAATCTTTACTCTTGCCTTCCTCCTCTCCTACTCCCAATGTGTGGCTCCTTTTCAACTAGTCGAACTCCCCGTTTTTTGTTCGCATATTCCTGTCCTCCGACTCCTAATGTCAAACTGACCCTGCACATACTCCTGCTCTCTCCGCCCCCTGTCCTCCTATTTGAAACGTGCTACTTTCATTCTCTTAGTCTCATTCCAGCTCCCTCATGTCTACTTCTAGACTAGTTGTCCTCTTCCTTTATTCCTCCTCTCTCAATTGAGTTTCCTATTCCTTACCCTCCATGCACCTCCTCTGAGGGCGACTTCTACCGCTACTCCTGTTCTTACCCTTACTCTCTCCTACCCGTATGTGAATGATTCCTAGTCTTTCCCGATTCCCACCACTATGTATCATGCTTGATTCTTATTCCAGCTCTCTTATTTCCACGTCTAGACTACCTGCCCTAGTCTTCTACTTGTAATCTCTGAATTCGTTTCCCACTCCTTACCACCCCCCTCCCCCTCTACACCTCCGCTGAGCGCTACTTCAAAGATTCTACCGCTACTCCGGTTCTCATCGTGCCCCTCCACTTTTGGTATTCCTGGTCTTGTCCCCATCTCTACCACTGCTGTTATTCCTACTGTCCTACCTCGCTCGATGCGCACTCCTTAAGGGGGAGGAAGAGAAGAGTAGGAGTAGGAATGGAATAGTAGCAGTAGGAGAGTAGGAGTAGACGTAAGGTTAGTATTCCAACAGAAAGAGGAGACTAGGGGCAAAGAGAATACGAATCAGAGCGAAGGAATAGAAGAGTAGGAGTGGGAGAGTGCGAGTAAGAGAGTAGGAGTAGGAGAGTGTCTTGTTGGAAGAGCAGGAGGGGAGTAGCCAGAAAGTAAGAGAACAGGACAGCAAGAAAGTAGGACAGCACGAAAGTAGGAGAAGGAGGAGTTCAGAGCAGGAAAGAAGGTACTTGAACAAAACGTGGAGACTGAATCTGTAATAGGGCCACAGGAGCATGAGCATGGAAGTAGGAGAGTAGGATTCTGAACATGGGACTAGCAAGGTACGAATGGGAGGGTAAGAGTGGCAGAGGGCAGGAGTGGAAAAGCGGTAGGAAAGCCACGGTAGGTTACCAATACAGGAAGGTAGAAGTAGAGGAACGAGAGGGTAGGAGTAGGAGAGTAAGCGAACAAAATGCAGAAAGGTGGAGTGACATGATGGGATTGAACAAAGCAAAGCGTAGACTCCGATCCCCATCATATTCCCACCCCATTACCTGTATGTTCCGAGTCCTATTCCTTTATTGCTGCCTAGGAGTAGGATGAATTCGACACTAGGGATAGGAGAAAAGTAGTGTAAGAGAAATGATGTTGTCAAGGCATCGAAAGTAGATTTTTCCAACAGAGAAATAGTAGGTTAATAAGAGAAGCAGAGCAGGAAAGTAAGTGTAATAATCGGAGACTAGGGGTAGGTGGATAGGAGTACAAGATTAGGAGATTAGTAGACTAACATAACAGGCTAGTAAGATGTCATCATTTTACTCCCACTCTCCTATTCGCCGTCTCCTGGTACGTCTCTTTTACTCCTTTTCTGCTAATTTCTACTCTTGCCTTCCTCCTCTCCTACTCCCAATGTGTGGCTCCTTTTCAATTAGTCGAACTCCCCGTTTTTTGTTCGCATATTCCTGTCCTCCGTCTCCTAATGTCAAACTGACCCTGCACATACTCCTGCTCTCTCCGCCCCCTGTCCTCCCGAAACGTGCTACTTTCATTCTCTTAGTCTCACTCCAGCTCCCTCATCATGTCCACTTCTAGACTAGTTGTCCTCTTGTTTTATTCCTCCTCTCTCAATTGAGTTTCCTATTCCTTACCCTCCATGCACCTCCTCTGAGGGCGACTTCTACCGCTACTCCTGTTCTTACTCCTACTCCCTCCTACATGTCTTATAATGCTAGTTCTCCCAATTCCCGCCAGTATAGATATACTGTCTGATGCTTATTCCAGCTTTCTTACGTCTACATCTAGACTACCTGTCCAAGTCTTCTACTTCTACTCTCTGAATGCGTTTCCCACTCCTCCGACTCCTACTGTCAAACTGACCCGGCACATACTCCTATGCTCTCCGCCCCCCGTCCTCCTGTTTGAAACGAGCTACTCTCATTCTCTCAGTCTTATCCCAGCTGCCTCATGTCCACTTCTGGACTAGTTGTCCTCTTCTTTTATTCCTCCTCTCTCAATTGAGTTTCCTATTCCTTACCCTCCATGCACCTCCTCTTAGGGCTACTTCTACCGCCACTCCTGTTCTTACTCCTACTCTCTCCTACATGTCTGCTAGTTAATCCTAATTCTCCTAATCCCCGCCACCATAGATATACTGTCTGATGCTTATTCCAGCTTTCTTATTTCGACATCTAGACGACCTGTCCAAGTCTTCTACTTCTACTCTCTGAATTCGTTTCCCACTCCTTACCGCCCGCCCCCCTCTACACCTCCGCTGAGCGCTGATTACTTCAAAGTTTCTACCGCTACTCCTGTTCTCACCGTGTCCCTCCACTTTTGGTATTCCTTGTCTTGCCCCTATCTCTACCACTGCTGTTACGCTGTTATTCCTACTGCCCTACCTCGATGCGCACTCCTGAAAGGGGAGGAAGAGAAGAGTAGGAGTAGGAATGGAATAGTAGTAGTAGGAGAGTAGGAGTAGTCGTAAGGTTGGTATTCCAACAGAAGAGGAGACTAGGGGCAAAGAGAATACGAATCAGAGCGAAGGAATAGAAGAGTAGGAGTGGGAGAGTGCGAGTAAGAGAGTAGGAGTAGGAGAGTGTCTTGTTAGAAGAGCAGGAGTAGGAGAGTAGCCAGAAAGTTATCAAAATTCAATACGATTGTGGGTATAAGGCCATGGAGGGGTGCCACGTATGCAGCCATGTGGCTGTGCAAGTGATGTCTTAGCTTGTCAAACCAATGCACGCGGTATGTGCGTACAGTGCTTGTGCTGCGAACATGCAAATGCACGTGCGTATACGCGCAGTGCGCGCGTGTATACGTGCAGCACGCGCGGGGCGTGCGTACAGTGTGCGCGCGCGCGCGGGGCGTGCGTACAGTGTGCGCGCGCGCGGTTGGGGGTGTGTACAGCATACGCAGATGCTTCAGAGTGTTCGTTCACGAAGCTCTTGTGTTGCGTGAGAGTTTGAGGCACTGCTCCATGACACGCGGGAATATGTGGCTCCACTGACGACTAACCATACCATGATAAATTGTTTGATACAATGTACATTCTGTATAACTGTATACCTATATGGTCTATGATACATGATGTATGATATATGATATATGATATATGATACATGATATATGATATATGATATATGATATATGATATATGGTGTATGTTATATGATTCATATGGTATAGATCTGTAAGTATAGAAAAGCTGGTTCACTGGGTCATATCTTTAAAAATCATGACTCATAACTCACAACCCGTCGATCAGTGCTTCATGAACCTCAGTGAATGTTTAGTATTTAGATCGAGTATTGGCTATTGCCCTATTGACACCGACTAGGCGCCAAGCTCTTGAAGACTCTCGAATGTTGACCCTTCAGCCCCGTTCAGTCAACTGTAATCGCCATGAGTTAACTGAGTCAACATAGATTTCTCCCCTCGACACAAGGCACCCCCCTCAGAGGCGTGAACTGCTGTACACGATAATACCTTGAATGACCTAGACCTTGAACAATCACTCTCGACCCTGTCGACTCGGAGACATGGACTCTTATCTCTGAGACTAAAGTCTCCGGAGGCCAGAGACCATAGGCCCTGAGGGCCATGAGGCCACGGCCGTGGGCGGCTGGCACTTAACTCGTCTTGAGTCCTGTTTCCTGGTTGCCATGGCGAGCGATGGACGATGATGAACCTGGGAACGTATATACATTCAATAGTCCGGACTACCGTGACTTGACTACACTGTGTATGCGTTTGCGTATGTCGTCTCAGTGTGAATCTGTCAACTGTCAGACATGCCAGACCAAGATGGCACGACCACACAGATGGTAGTCTCGGTCGTCTTAGTTTGGTATTAGTCTTAGTCTTAGTCTAGTGTGGTTTTAGTTTTTGTCATGTATGAGTTGCGGGTCTATCACCTGTTGGGGCTCAGGGTTTGGGTTCTTGACTCTAGAGACGATAGTATAGCTAGAGTTAGAGCCTCGTGCAGTGCTCCTCAGGCGTCCAATGTGTCTAGTATCTAGAATCTAGGACCTAGGATCATGGGTATGTGGATAATCTGGATAATCGATGGTAGATCACAACTCCGGACTGGGTGCTAAACAAAAACAACAACATTAGACAAATTGAAGCTTTTAGATTTTAGATTTTAGATTAAAAACTAACTAAAAAACACAAAAAAACACATAATACCAATTTGGAAAAATGTTCAAAATTTAAAATGTTTACGGAAGGCAGCTGACGGTTTACGGCTTAAGGTTTAGGGTTTGGGGTCTAGGTCTAGGGTTTTGGACGTGCAAGACGCGCGCGCACACCCTACGCGCGCAGTGCGCGCGCACCGCGCGCGCACTGCGCGTGCCCACTGCGCGGAAAAAAAACAACACCAATTTAAAAAAAAACAACACCAATTTTAAAAAAAACAACACCAATTTTAAAAAAACAATACCAATTTTGAAAATGCGTACAGTGGGCCGTCGGTGCGCGCAGTGCGCGTGCGCAGCGCGCGCGCGCAGTGCGCGCGGTGGACGTGCGCAGTGCTTACATGCATGTTACAGGGGCTCGTGTAGTACAGATGCAAGGCTCGCATACGGAGCTGAGATTCAATTTTACACATTGCGTCCGTACAGTTCCTACACCTCTGCTGCGCAGCAGTAATGCATATTCAAACCCACCATCTATTTGCAACACATTTGAAGTTGAAACTGAAACTTTCAAACAGTATGTGGCATGTGGCATTTGGAACAATGGAGGCTGACGAACCTGCACCAAATTGCTTCAACAAATGAAGTCTAGATTAGTATACGTCCTTTCAACAAATCAACTCAACCGATTCATCCTCCCTTGAAGTGTCAACGTCCACAACCACAGCAATTTATCAGAAACACCAACCGAAAACAATGCTCATGTCCAGTCATGGACGTATTGTACTTAAACAAGAAAAACACACTAGCCACCACGCAGGTTTCAACTTTAGCGCCGAGCCAAGAGAACAAGTACTATGACAGACCGCACTAAATCCATTAGAATTTGTTTGGATGATGCAACAACAGAAACTGTGTTGGGTAAGCAGTCCGTGCTTGCGGTGCGTTCAGTACACTTGCCTAGTATACTACTTTTGTGACATACATATACAGAATGCTCAGAACGTCTTATAGTATTAGCAGTAGCAGCAGCAGCAGTAGCAGCATTAGCAGGGCATATAATATGAATGTGTGTGTTCTGAATTGTAATGAACATTGAACATTATGGATTTATCAAGCGCTATAGTGCTATGATGCATTAGTGTACTACCGCTACGGTTACTAGTTGCTAGTAACTAGTGTGTTAGTGTAGTGTTCCTCTTCTTGGCTACGCATGTCCACAACGTGTAATTTGCAAACCACTGATATATGTTGTTGTGTTTTCCGGTTTCCCTTAGGAACCTTAAGAATAAATAGTTGTGTCTCCAATCTCCAGCAATCCAACAATCAGGACATCGATCGCGGACAGTGTGACAAACTGGCAGGTGTTGCTTATTGCATTTGACGTTCGGCACACATATGTTTAGTGACAGTGGCAGGATATTTTTTTTATGACAATATTCATTATTATATCATTGCGTCTATGTGTTCTTCTGGACGATTGGTTGCAACTTGCAACCTGAAGCTTAAAACTTGGGGGAAAATGATGGTCTTGTGATCTTGTGCATGTAAGAGTCAATAAGGGTCTCCCGCTGTCGTTTCAGTGGCATACCACATGAAAAAAATTAAAACCAGAAGACCATGATTAGTCGAAAAGAGTCGAAAGCAGAAGAGTCCGAAGGGTTACCATGGTTTGTTATCGGCTTTAATATTCAATGACCAATATGATTGGCGCTGACCCTGCAGGCTTCAGCCATGTTTCATGATGATTCAAATGTGGGCAGCGCATACACGCCGCACACTCCGCACGTACACGTCCGCGCGTTGCATGCACAACCCAGCACACTGCACGCGCAAACCGCGCACACCGCAGACAACCCACCGCACGCTGTACGCACGCACCGCCCGCGCCGCACGCACATGCACAGACAACCCACCGCACGCTGTACGCACGCACCGCCCGCGCCGCACGCACATGCACAGACAACCCACCGCACACTGTACGCACACACAAAAAGAGCCTTACCGCACAGGTTCTCATGTGCTCCCAACACAATCGTATTGAATTTTGATAACCAGAAAGTAATAAAACAGGACTGCAGGAGAGGAGGACACCCGGAAAGTAGGAGAATGAGGAGTTGAGAGCGGGAAAGAAGGTACTTGAACAAAACGTGGAGACTGAATCTGTAATAGGGCCACAGGAGCATGAGCATGGAAGTAGGAGAGTAGGACTATGAACATGGGACTAGCAAGGTACGAATGGGAGAGTAAGAGTGGCAGAGGGCAGGAGTGGAAAAGCGGTAGGAAAGCCACGGCAGGTTACCAATACTGGAACGAGAGGGTAGGAGTAGGAGAGTAAGCGAACAAAATGCAGAAAGGTGGAGTGACATGATGGGATTGAACAAAGCAAAGCGTAGACTCCGATCCCCATCATATTCCCACCCCATTACCTGTATGTTCCGAGTCCTATTCCTCTCTTGCTGCCTAGGAGTGAGTAGGATGAATTCGACACTAGGGATAGGAGAAAAGTAGTGTAAGAGAAATGATGTTGTCAAGGCATCGAAAGTAGATTTTCCAACAGAGAAATAGTAGATTAATAAGAGAGGCAGAGCAGGAAAGTAAGTGCAATAATCGGGGACTAGGGGTAGGTGGATAGGAGTACAAGATTAGGAGATTAGTAAACTAACATAACAGGCTAGTAAGATGCCATCATCTTACTCCCACTCACCTGTTCGCCGTCTCCTGGTACGTCTCTTTTATTCCTTTTCTGCAAATTTTTACTTTTGCCTTCCTCCTCTCCTACTCCCAATGTGTGGCTCCTTTTCAACTAGTCGAACTCCCTGTTTTTTGTTCGCATATTCCTCTCCTCCGACTCCTACTGTCAAACTGACCCTGCACATACTCCTGCTCTCTCCGCCCCCAGTCCTCCTGTTTGAAACGTGCTACTTTCATTCTCTTAGTCTCACTCCAGCTCCCTCATCATGTCCACTTCTAGACTAGTTGTCCTCTTGTTTTATTCCTACTCTCTCAATTCAGTTTCCTATTCCTTACCCTCCATGCACCTCCTCTGAGGGCGACTTCTACCGCTACTCCTGTTCTTACTCCTACTCCCTCCTACATGTCTTATAATGCTAGTTCTCCCAATTCCCGCCAGTATAGATATACTGTCTGATGCTTATTCCAGCTTTCTTACGTCTACATCTAGACTACCTGTCCAAGTCTTCTACTTCTACTCTCTGAATTCGTTTCCCACTCCTCCGACTCCTACTGTCAAACTGACCCGGCACATACTCCTATGCTCTCCGCCCCCCGTCCTCCTGTTTGAAACGTGCTACTCTCATTCTCTCAGTCTTATCCCAGCTGCCTCATGTCCACTTCTAGACTAGTTGTCCTCTTCTTTTATTCCTCCTCTCTCAATTGAGTTTCCTATTCCTTACCCTCCATGCACCTCCTCTTAGGGCTACTTCTACCGCCACTCCTGTTCTTACTCCTACTCTCTCCTACATGTCTGCTAGTTAATCCTAATTCTCCTAATCCCCGCCACCATAGATATACTGTCTGATGCTTATTCCAGCTTTCTTATTTCGACATCTAGACGACCTGTCCAAGTCTTCTACTTCTACTCTCTGAATTCGTTTCCCACTCCTTACCACCCGCCCCCCTCTACACCTCCGCTGAGCGCTGATTACTTCAAAGTTTCTACCGCTACTCCTGTTCTCATCGTGTCCCTCCACTTTTGGTATTCCTTGTCTTGCCCCTATCTCTACCACTGCTGTTATGCTGTTATTCCTACTGCCCTACCTCGATGCGCACTCCTGAAAGGGGAGGAAGAGAAGAGTAGGAGTAGGAATGGAATAGTAGTAGTAGGAGAGTAGGAGTAGTCGTAAGGTTAGTATTCCAACAGAAAGAGGAGACTAGGGGCAAAGAGAATACGAATCAGAGCGAAGGAATAGAAGAGTAGGAGTGGGAGAGTGCGAGTAAGAGAGTAGGAGTAGGAGAGTGTCTTGTTAGAAGAGCAGGAGTAGGAGAGTAGCCAGAAAGTAATAAAACAGGACCGCAGGAGAGGAGGACACCCGGAAAGTAGGAGAATGAGGAGTTGAGAGCGGGAAAGAAGGTACTTGAACAAAACGTGGAGAATGAATCTGTAATAGGGCCACAGGAGCATGAGCATGGAAGTAGGAGAGTAGGACTATGAACATGGGACTAGCAAGGTACGAATGGGAGAGTAAGAGTGGCAGAGGGCAGGAGTGGAAAAGCGGTAGGAAAGCCACGGCAGGTTACCAATACTGGAACGAGAGGGTAGGAGTAGGAGAGTAAGCGAACAAAATGCAGAAAGGTGGAGTGACATGATGGGATTGAACAAAGCAAAGCGTAGACTCCGATCCCCATCATATTCCCACCCCATTACCTGTATGTTCCGAGTCCTATTCCTCTCTTGCTGCCTAGGAGTGAGTAGGATGAATTCGACACTAGGGATAGGAGAAAAGTAGTGTAAGAGAAATGATGTTGTCAAGGCATCGAAAGTAGATTTTCCAACAGAGAAATAGTAGATTAATAAGAGAGGCAGAGCAGGAAAGTAAGTGCAATAATCGGGGACTAGGGGTAGGTGGATAGGAGTACAAGATTAGGAGATTACTAAACTAACATAACAGGCTAGTAAGATGCCATCATCTTACTCCCACTCACCTGTTCGCCGTCTCCTGGTACGTCTCTTTTATTCCTTTTCTGCAATTTTTTACTTTTGCCTTCCTCCTCTCCTACTCCCAATGTGTGGCTCCTTTTCAACTAGTCGAACTCCCTGTTTTTTGTTCGCATATTCCTCTCCTCCGACTCCTACTGTCAAACTGACCCTGCACATACTCCTGCTCTCTCCGCCCCCAGTCCTCCTGTTTGAAACGTGCTACTTTCATTCTCTTAGTCTCATTCCAGCTCCCTCATGTCTACTTCTAGACTAGTTGTCCTCTTCCTTTATTCCTCCTCTCTCAATTGAGTTTCCTATTCCTTGCACCCATGCACCTCCTCTTAGGGCTACTTCTACCGCTACTGCTGTTCTTACTCCTACTCTCTCCTACATGTCTGCTAGTTACTCCTAGTTTTTCCCAATTCCCACCACGATATTTCTACTGCTCTACCTCGATGCCTACTCACTGGAGGGAAGGACTAAAATGTAGCAGGAAGAGAGTTGGAGTAAAAGTTTGCATGGAGTTTACGACTTAGGGTTGAGAGTTACGGGTTCAGTGTTTAGAGTTTGGGCCGAACCTTGGGGGTTTGAGGTTTGGAGTTCAGATGCTGCAGTATGGCTTTTAGTAGGGAAAGGAGAAAAGAACCTCACATAGACCCTAAAGGTCCAACGTACATAAGCCCTAAACAAAGACTATAAACCCTATAAGCCCTAAAGCTGAGGACCGAAATCCCACCCTGAACCCTCGTAAAGCTGCGAAGTCCTGGGGCGTCATGGGCCATGGGTCTTTAGGTTTCGGGTTGGGGTGGTGTTATCGTTTGGGGTTCCGGGTTTCCGCCGTTCAGATTTCTACTACTTCGTTTAGGGGTTTGCTCAGATTTCTACTGCTTCGTTTACCTTTGCTTCGCAACCCTTGGCAGAAAGCTGCCAGGTTAGCACAGTCGCTTGTACGAGTTCTAGAACATGTAGCAACACATTGGAGTGTTGCAGCTTCGATCACTGTTACCAGTACTTTTGTGATATGTGATCACTGCTATACTAGTCCGACAATGCATTAATTAAGATGTCTGCATATAGTGCCTTGCTACTGTAGCACTTCCGTTGCAAAGCAGGTGGCGGCCGAACTGGGATTGTCCGTCACTGGGCCTCCACGTTGTGTTGTTTGCTCTAGGCCTCAAGCATCTTCGGGAAACCCAAAGAAAATCTGGGAGCATCCGAAAAATTAGGGGTGCCTGATTTTCGGGTCCTTATAATAAGGATCCTACCATTTAAGGTGCTATATTAGGGTCCCTTCTTTTTGGAAACTCCCATATAGGTGGGCTTTCAGGTCCTTAGATTGCGAGCGTCGACCAAGCTTTTAAGCACTACGGTTGATGATATAAATCCTGCACTACCCATAATAAGGAAAATACCATAACTCCCATAGGGTCCTTAAGGTAATGCAGGATTTATATCATTAACCGTATGATGCTGCAGATGCAGCTCCCAAGCCCGACAGAAAGCACTCCTAAACCCTCAACGATAGCGTAGATGCCCCAACTCTAGGCACCTAAACCCCCCAAACCCAAGCCCTAAGCTCGGAACTTGCAGCCCTTCAAAGACTCCAACCCCCAACCATGAACCTACCACCTTCCATCAGCATAGAGGCTTGGAAGGCTTCTAGGGTTCACTGACTGCTACCAAAGAATTCATCTTTCGGCTTTCGGCCGGTGTGGTTCATTTCTGTGTCTTATGTTGTTTGGCAATACCCTTCTTCTGCGTAGAGCAGTGCAGCTGTGCAGCAGCATGCAATGATTTCTTGTAACATCCCTACATAATAAGTTCGAATGCGCATGTATGGGTTCTGCGGGGTTCAGGGTCGAAATTGAAGATCTATTTGCTTTGCGGCTTGGTTCGGTAGCTGCCTTGGGCTGAGAGCCTTCCGGTGGTTCAGGATTTCCCTGTTGTTTCCCAAACCGGTAAGCCTGCATCCGTAAATCTCGGAGCCCACAATTTAGGTGTGGGAGCCTTCGCAATTGAATTTTTAACGTTTTCTGCTATTCTGCTATCCGTTTTAAACTAGCGGGAAGATCAGATCATGAGCCCCATGATGTTGATGTTGCTCTACAGGCCCTGCGCATCTACTCCCGATTAACAGCTTTAGGCAGCCCTACCCCCTAAACTGAACCCAAACCCAAACCCAAATACTATGCCCCCTCCCTCGCCCAGCAGAGCCCCATCGCAAGGATGAACAGGCGACCGCGGGCATCAAACGCATGATCAAGGCTCTCTTTTCTCGGTCTTCTTGGGCTCGGGCATAAGGTTTAGGGTTCGGGTTTGGGGCTTTGGGTTCCGGTTTGTAAGATTTAGTCCAGAAACAGCTTCTGGTGCTTTGCTATAGGTGTGAGGTTTGTTACACCGAAGCCTGGACTCATGTCGTGCTGCAGATGGCTGTCGACGGCAGAGGGGCGACTAGTCGTTTGCTGGGGGTAGGAATGCGTCTCCAGGATCATGAGATCTCCCTCATCACCATCATCATCGTTTTGCCCACCCCGGTCTCCTTTCCCGATCAGTGTCATCAGCATCAGCAGCATCGCCAGGAAAGCCTCGCTAAGAATGACCCCTCCAAGCATCTCAGTCAAGGTCTTGCAGCATTCAAGGCATTTTGGACAGCAGGCTTAAGGCTTCAAGCTTCGCCCTAAGACAGTAGCTATCACTGCTAAAGTCCGACAGCCAGGTCTAATCCCACAAAACCGACTACTGCATCCTCGCAGCAACTCAAATGGTCCAAATAGCTGCGCTGGAAATTCAAGATGTTCACATATGTCCAGGAACACCCCCAAAAGTTTGGTGAAAGATCTTGAACCCAGACATTAAACCCGCATGGTCAAACCCTACAGCCCCTTTTTCAACAGCCCGCAAATTTCGCAAAACCATGAACCCTAAACCCCTAAACCCGTACAGCAAAATTAAATCCTTTCAACCTTCACCCTCAAACCCTGAACCCCTGAAACAGCCTATCTACCAAGAGCCCCGAGAGGCAGCCGAAGAGGCTGCCCAAGCTGCCAGTGCACTTGGCTGCGTTTCATATAGGGGCTTAATAATTCGAACAGGGCTTTTAGGGTATGGTATGCAATCTCGCAAAACACATGTGTGCGCTTAAGTAAGCAAGCAAGCAACCAAGCAAGCACGCAGGCGGGCAGGCAGGCAGGAAGGTAGGTAGGTAGGTGTGTATGTGTGCGTGTGTATATATACATACACACATACATATAACACACACACATATATATATACACATAATACAGTACAGTTTACATATACATATACATATACATATACATATACATATACATATACATATATATATATATACACTTATATACATTCATGCATGTTGCTGTCGTTTTTCATTGCTTGATATTGAAACATGCTGCCCCTGCGACCTAGGCTTTCACACGGCAGGTTTCCTGTGGCCAGTCGGACTGCGCAAAGCTGAAATCTGGAAACTTACCCCCAACTAACTAGGTTTCCAACCATGCATATATAAATCTACACATACAGAGTATGTATGTAAATAGAGTGAGCAAGAGAGAAAGAGCGAGTGTGAGAGAGAGAGAGAGAGAGAGAGAGAGAGAACTGAGAGATCTCAATCAATACTTTTGTGGTAGAGAACCGTAGGAAATGATTTTAGCAATTATTCAAGCTCCTACAGCGGGGGGGCCCTTCATATAGCCCGGCTCTGAAAGGGCTTTGTGGAGTTTTGAAGAGTCGTGTTCGATTCTTTAGCTGGGGGTGCACATGGATTATATGATGTTTTGCGCGTTGCATGCGGCTTCAACATGGAGTTCTTAGTTGCTTCAATTGTGTGGAAAGGGGTTAGGAGATACGCCTTTCATCCTGATTCACTGGCTCCCGTGTTGAGATCTGGTGCGTGTTGTTCGGGAGATCCTCAAAAACCTCAGTTTATTTTCGAAGCTTGCTGGCCCAATACAAGGGCAATTTCAGGCTTGGGGCCCTGAATCCAACATCGCGGCCTGAAGAGCCAGCAATAGCATAATCCGGTTCCCGGATATATTCATAACACCCCCCAAAACTCGAGTCTAAACCCTAAGCCCTAAAACTACTGCAATCTTTAAGCGCCTTTTTAAAGAGGCGCTTAAACAACTATGCAGTAAAATTTCGCTGAGAGGTTGGAGCTTTTGGGGGCCGTCATCCGGAACCTCCGATGTCGACTTATATATCCAAAAGGGTAGATCCCTTAATGGGGGTTCCTTTAAGGGTTCCTTTAAGGGTCCCTTTGAGGGATCTATGGGGTTTTAGGGTTTATATAGGGTTTAGGGCTTAGGGGAGGATCCGAAAAGTAGATCCCTTAATGGGGCTTCCGGTAAAGGAGCCTTAGTAGTATAAGGCCCCAAATTGGGGGATCTACTTTCTAGATCCTTTCGGGGGGTCTGACTTGCATCCAGCTTCTGGGGTTGGCTCTTAAAGCTCCCCTAGAGAACTCGAAACCTCATTTCTTCAGGGCTGTAATCTCAAACCGTTCTATATTAATTCCCATAGTCCCAACCAACTATAACCCCACACCCTAAACCCCATACCCCAAGCTGAACCAAACCCTGAGCCTTGAACTAACAAACCCAAAGGGAGCGCTTCCAGCTTTTCAAGATACTAGCCCAGAGTCCGCTCCAATGTCCCTGCGAGGTGCCGGCGGGTCGTCAAAGACAGTGCTGCTTATCAATTCTCGAAAGATGCTTGGTAGCATGGGTTTAGGGCAGCAGTTGCCTGAAAAGCCCCTTTCAGCCCCAACCCCGACCCCAGGCGATCACCATTCGCTCGAGGACCACGTGTCCATGAAGCTCCGAAAACCCATAGAATCCCAATCCTTCCCGCCCTGCCTGTCAAGGGCCCGTCAGGAAGCAGGAGGAAGCAGAGTTCGTAGCTTGCTGCAAGGATACTGTAAGACTGTAGACTACGTACCCGAGGGTACTACAGGCATAGAGGAGTATACTTCAAGGATACTGTAAGATTATTACACTGGGCGTTCTCAATTCTAGTGAGACTCTTCGGAAGTAGTTAAAGCTTGACAGGCGGAGGTGTTGTTATTTATGTTTGTGTTTGTTACGAAGCGACCCGAAACGACCAGAGGGAAAAAAACCCACACTGCGGGGAATACAAAACATACCCTGAAACCTTAAGCCAAAATCGCCGCCAGGAATGGCGAGCTCTTCCCCTGCGAGATGTCCCTTTGCCTCAACCAGACCCTTGGCTTCGTTAAACGAGGTCTTGGGCAAGCTTCACGTCGATAACTACTACGAGTAGGTCCCGCAATAGCTTTCTTGCCCTTTCTATTTTCGTAATTCCTGTATCGAAATTGAGTACCAGGAGAAAGGGTATCCACATTTCAGGGGACGCTGGGGAGATGGTGGTGATGGGAATAGGTATGAGGCTGAGGCTGAGGCCCGTGCAGAAGTGAGGTTGAGTAGGCGGATGGCGATGACATGATAATTAATGTGCACGCTGATGATGATTCTGATCATGATGAAGATGATGACTTTGATTTCGACAGTGATGATAGCAACGCAATGTAGCATCATCGTTGAGTTAAGTTGAGTTGGTCGCCATCGGCCACAAAATCACATGTTCTTTAACGTTTTACCATGATCGCTGCTGGTAGGCTTTTTTTGTCGTATCGGATCGTATCGGTAGTCTTGGTCCACGATCGAATCCAGCAATGGCAGGGTAGGAGCATTTACTGCCTCGCGCAGGCCTTGCAGCTCAGGGTTCAGAGGATAGGATCTAAGCATCTGCCCAGGCCACCCTACAACTCGGTTCCAATGACTCGACTTCTTTCCTTGGTACGGTTGATGATATATATATATATATATATATATATATGTATATATATATATATATATATAACCCATTACCCATAATATGGAGTACGCCATAAATCCCATAATTTAGGGTCCTTAAGGTAATGCAGGATTTATATCATCAACTGTAGAACTGGAAGTTGGAGGTTGAGAAGTTCGACCTCCAATGTGCCACCACCATCTCGTGGTCCCGTCGTTGACATGTTAGGGTTTAGGGTTTAGGGTTCACTTTGATGTTTGCGCAGTTCAGCTCAGTGCTCAAAGAACCACCCCCCCTGGAAACATCAAGAACCGACAGCCTAACGGGCGAAGACTTGTGGACCCGAAGCCCTAAACCCCAGCCCCCGAACAAAGCTCGACAGCCCAAAAACCCTAAGCTGTAAACCCTAAACCCTATAAGTCCCGACAAAGACCCCGCGGAGGCATCCGACAACCGGATGGCAATACCACGCCGGTCTGAGTGTCTGGGACGGGAACTCCTACGGGGTTTAGGGTTAGGGCCTACGAGAGTAGGGTTGTCGGGGTTCGGGTTTGCTTGTTTTCATCCAAAAGCCCGACACCTTGAACCCTGAACAGCCTAGACGCTGTACTCTCAATAGCTTCTTCAACGCCTACACCCTCAACTCCACATGAACCCTACCAGACCATATAAACCCCAAAGCCTAAACCCTCAACCCTAAACCCCAGCAGCGAATGTGGGAGTTCTTCAAATAGGGTCCCTGTTAAGTCTTTTTATCAGGGTGCCGTACTAGTTGGGGATTCCAGGAGTTTGGGGCTCACTAAACTAGGCTCTTGTGAAAGTTTTAGGGTGTAACTAGGGGTTAGGATGGTTTAGGGTTTAGGTATTTACGGGTGAAGGTTAGGGGTCTAGGGCGAGCACCTTTTCTTACATCGGAGCCACTCCAGTGCCATAGTAAATTTTCTCTATCTTAATCTACCAGAACCTACGAAAAGGTGGGTTTTGGGCAGGTTGAGACGGACCCTTTAGGATCCTTCGTGAAAGGACTTCTCCCTCACCCCCACCCCTCCCCCTCCCCTTCGCCCTCTTCTCAGGGGTTTGCGGCTCTCGGGTGTACCTGTAGCCGAAAAGACCTACGTTTTTAAGGAGCTATGCTTAGAAATCATAATGAGGAACCCTAAAAAAGGTAGGCCTTTTTGTCTACAGGTAGGGCTTCGGGTGCGTTAGGGCTTTAGGTTTTTTTTCGCGAATCCGAGCTCGGAGTCCTTGAGACTCGAAGACCCTAGCCGGAAGCTGGAACTCCTGCAGGGTTTATAGGCTTTAGAAGCTTAGGGCTTTAGGGTTTAGGGCTCTAAGGGTACACGAGCAGAGGAAGCATGAGTAATTAGTAAGTACTACTGGTCTTTCTAGGGTTCCTTATGATACCCCCGCCCTACAGCCGGAAGCCTGGACTCGTAGAAGAGGTTCATTTAGTATAAGGCTCCTGAAGATCCCCCCCCCCCCAAAGCCTTTTTCTAATTTGTGCTCGGTCAGAACCAGGCTGTGAGGTCTGAGGCCGCCGTTGTCTGATGTTCAAGAGTTTGACAAGTGATTTGTACTATAGGGGCCTAAATAATCACCTATATTATTTTGGGGGTTCCTTTTTGAAAGTCTAGTCTAGTATAAGCCCAAAACCCTATTCTAATTATTAAGGCGCTTATATTACTTAACCCGAAATGCGACCTAGAACCCGAACCCTGGATCCTTCTCCCTCACGGGAGCCGGGCACTTGAGGCCGTGATGTCTCAGACCGCATCTCCTTGGCTAAGCTCCTGAAGGCCTTGTTTCTTTGTGAACTGGGGTATAGCTTGTGTGTTTTTGTTGAGGGTTGGTTAAGGGGCCTTTATTTTTGGGGAGTTGAGGGGGCTTCGAGCTTAGATCTTGCTTAATGTTCCCATGGTACCGATTCGGGAGGCCTGGTTGGTTTGCCCTCCTGGCTTAGCACGGAACCGAGAACCTGACACCGAACATTGTCAGTGGCTGTTGAAACAGACACCTATGTTTTCTAATTGTGTAAGATGAGTGGGCTTTGGGACCTTTTATATTTTCCCTTGTTGGGGGTTAACAGGACCCTCTAAACGAAGATTTGTCAGAGGCTTTAAAGGGTAATTTAGTGACGTGTGGGTGAATTAGAGACCAGCGGGGAACTTTCCAACTCGGACCCCAAACTCTGCCAATACACAGGTTTCCACACCTAGAATTACACCTATCCTACAGAACCCCATATTGAGGCCCCTGTGTGTTCAAAGCACATAAGTGTTTCGGCCTCGCAAGAGCCAGTTAAAGCTCGCCATCTCAGGCTCTAAACCGATCTTGTTTCTCAGCCCCTCAGAATGCCTTACAGGCCGCTTGTTCCACCCGGTAGTACCCTTGCAACTTTAGCTTTTTTGAGGACCTCAGCAATCTCTTGTACTGGGTCTCCCACTGGGCCCTGTTTCCTTTTTGTGTGGTCTTAGGTTCCTCCTACAAACTACTTGGAGGTTCATGGGCAGTAATAAGTAGGTTTAGAAGCCCCCTAAGAAGGGTTACAAGTATGGTTACCTCACTTATAACCCCACTTGTAACTACCCATGAACTTCCGAGTACCCAGCACCAAAAGGGTAGCGCTGTTTAATTCCTAGGCTACTTGAGATCCAGGCCGAGCCTTGGGACCTTGCGAGTAGGCCCTTGTTCCCTTTATGATGGTTCAGGTTCCCTTAAAAGCTAAACCAAAAAGGGCACCCTTCTTGTTCCTATTTTACTCTCGGGTCTAGTAGATCCCAAGCCGAGGCCCGAGGTCGTCAAAACTCGAAAGCGCTGTACACAGCCCCAATGTTTTTCACACTTGCGTGATGTGAAAAAAGGGTGCTAGAGTCTTCAAATCCCTTATAGAATCCCTTAGGCGTAAAGCCCTAAACCTGAGACCAATCGAAATGATCTCCGAGAGCAGCCGACTGAATTTTGAATAGGCTGCTTCCTCAGAGAACACCCGCTGCTCCTTGCATGCATTTCTGTCGGAATTGGGGTTAGCGTGGAGAAAAGTTGCTGATGTTCGTGCCATACGTGCTGGTGTGACGACCACGGACAATCATGTGCCCATGATGGTACGATGTGCATAAACATACTACTAGGGAAAGCTCAGCAAGCAAATGACATCGTAAGTAGTGGTGCTCACGATCGTCGCAGTAGTCCTCGTCCTCTCAGTTGTTAATGTATTTGTTGCTCTTACTAGAACTTACCAGTAGCAGAGTAGCAACAGCAGTAGCAGGCCGCATTCTGCAGAAGCAGATTACTGGTATTACGCATCCGACCACTCTTTTCACTGCCTTGGGGCTTCTGTAGTAACGTTTGCACGTATGACTCTTGATGCTTGCCTCGTAAACCCTAAACCTGAGATGTAGGATGTAGGGTTTGCAAATGTTTGCAAGTGAGTGTGTGGGGTTCGCCGTGGGTGATGAGTTTAAAGGAAGATTGATTACGAATCGCATGTTGGTTTCGGAGTTTCGGGTTTTAGGGTGTAGGGTTTAGGGTTTAGGAGGTGGGTTGCAGTAGCGAGACGACTATGCAGGGTCTACATTAGCTTGTCAAAGAGGACAGAGGAAGCTCCTGGATCTACATCTTAACGGGGATCATGTTTATGTTTCGGAAATGACTTGGAAACTGTCATACTTCCAGTGCTGCTGTTTGGTTCCCACTGGATCTACTCTGTTAAATAAGTACCCCAAATGGAGTTACCCCAATTATAACCCTACTTATAACTTACAAGCACAAGCCTAGAAACTGCTGTGTCCACAGCGGTTGCTTTCTCGCTAGGTTTTGACGAGCTCTGCCAGGCCATGTCCGAGTTTTCCTTGTGTCCTAGTTGCGGATTTAGAGTTTGAGGGTTTGGGCTTGGGTTTTCGGTCGTTTTGAGACAGGTTTGGCGATTCCTGATCAAACTGTCTGCATAAAGGGGGTTTCGGGTACCCATCTGTCCAAACAGCAAGCAGCTTTGAAAGCCATGTGCTTAGAGTGCTCAGTTTCCCGTAGTTGAAAAATCATTCCGACTTGTATCTATATATATATATATATATATAGATATATATATATATATATATATATATATTTATATTTATATATTTATATAGTTATATAATTATATATACAACTTTTTGAACCTCCTAGCTTCTTCACTCGGATATCTGCAAAGTAAGTCCTCTTGAACCCTTGAGCCCCCGAAGCCACAGACACTTAAACAACCAAGCCTTGGAGCTCTCATAAAGCTCTAAACCCCAAAGCCTAAACCCTATAAGCCCGATAAACCCTCGAGCCCAGCACACCGCACTACCTTTCCCAAGTCTGACGAAAATCCGCCACCCGAAGCTGCTGAGAAATGCGTTTGCGGGGTTAGGGTGTAAATGGGCCTGTAGAGTGGTTCAGCCTCCGCCTTTGGTTAGTAGGGAATGGAAGCATGGTAGTAATAGTAGTTATAGTTGTACCCCATTCCTCCATTCCTTACTAACCGAAGGGAAGTGATGTTACAGCTCGCATACGCCTTGCAAACTCAGTATATTGCAGGGCTTGACACGATTTTCATTGTTTTCAGTCGTTTGTTTTTTCAATTTGAAGGGCCTGTAAACATTCAGCTAGCCCTTGACAAGAACAGGAATAATAAGAACCCGAAATACCAGCGGACAACGGCAGGAGTTCCATGAGCAAACCTCCCGCAGTGGCGCCGGGTCCCTTCAGGAGAAGCTTGCGGCGGGCTCGTTTTCCGGCATTACTTGGGGGTTTAGGGTTGAGGGTGGGGCTTACCACAGGACGACGACTCGGTGTACCTTGGACAGAGCCTCTATGGTGTTCAAAATATTTGGGAGAGGGGGGGGGGGGTTGTGTAATATAGGGTGTAGTTCGTAGTTGGGGTGTCTGGCACTTCAGGATTCAGGTGGAGTTTATGGTTTGGGATTGCATGTTCCGAAGCGGTTAGCTCTTCTTGTAAGGAAGCTTTATGGTTTTGGATGTAGGGCTTCTACATATGTTCGGACCTGCAACTCCCGGTGCATTCTTTATTGAAGGCTTTAGGTTTTGTCGGTTTTCTGGCACTTTCCCCGATGCCTGGAGTCGCCCAGGTCTAAACTGCATGAGATCGCGCAGACGGTGTGGAAGGACGAGTTGTCCAAGGACGGGACGAATGCTCTTGTGTGTGTGTGTGTGTGCTTGAGAAGGTGTTTGATAGTTTCAACCGGGTTTTGCAGGTTTCTTTCAAGGAGACTGTTCATGATTTTAGGTTTTTTTGTTTTCAGGTTAGTGCTTCTTGGCATTTGGGAGTTGGGTTTGGTGTCTCCGGCTGCTTAGATCGCTCGAGTGCGTTTGGTTCCGAGGTCAGCTAGTGAGATGCAAACAGGTTGCAAAGGACTTCAGAATGAAAGCCCAACCCTAAGACTCCAAATAGCCCAAAGTAGGTAGCATTTATAGACTTTAGACCCCAAAGTAGGTACTATTTGTATACTTGGAGTCTTAGGGCAAGGGCCGAGTCCGAAATGTATACGGGAAACGTGTCAGCCCTAAGCCCCCAAGCCGTAAATGCGTAAACCCTACACCCGAAACCCTCAACTCCCAAGATCCGCTTACCCTATAGACCTTAAACCTTAAAGACCATAGACCATAGGCTAGGCCTCAAACGCTAGGACCCCTAGTAAGCCCTTATTTCCTTGTTTAGGATTCAGGTTCCCTTACCCCACCCTTTACACCAACAAGGGCACCCTTTTATTCCTAGGTTACACTTAGGTCTAGAGCCTTGAACCCCAAGCTCCAGACGTTATTCCGAAGTTCAGCTAGCCTCCAAAATTAGGCCGAAGAGGTCTGCCTGTTCGGGCTTAGGGTCTTAGGGGTTTAGGGTCTTAGGGGTTTAGGGGTTTAGGGTTCAGAGATGTTCAGAGTTTAGGGTGCAGGGTTCAGAGGGTTTAGGGTTCAGGGTTTGAGCTCTACCTGCTCAGGATGCCGTACCCGCTTGTGGCCAGTTATGTCGATCTTAGTAAGAATCCCAATTTATGCAGCACAATGACGTAAGAGTCTAAGCCCCCAGACTCTAAAACTTTTTCAGAGAAGATCCATAACCCTCTTTTTAGTAAAGATCCCTAAACCTTTTTCTGGCAAAGATCCTCACCCTTCTTTACTAAAGATCCCGAGGGAAGAAGCGTACAGGTACCCGAGCAAGATATCACCTAGAGAGTCTACGGCCGCTGGCAAATCGAAAGCTACGAATATCTGAGAAATCCATGGGGCCTGCTAATCAAAATGAGGATCTTAGTAGTGTTTAGGTGCAGGATTTAGGAGTATATACTAATAATGTTCTTGCCACATGGAACCGATGTTCGGATCTTAATCACAACGATTTAGGGGTTTAGGAAGGATTTTAGTTTTTAGTTGCAGGATTCAGGGGTTTAGATAAGGATGTTAGTGTTTAGGTGCAGGATTTAGGGGTTTAGGATCGGGTGGGGTTCTCAAGCGCATCAAGCCTCGACAGTCATCCCTATGACCTACTTAGAGGATCATGGGACTTAGTAAGTAGGTTATAATTGGGGTTATAAGTCCCCTAAGTGCATAGGTAAAAAACAACATAGGTTTTTTAAATGTTATCCTAATTATATCCTACTTGTAATCTTACGTACTAAGTCCCGTGAGCCTTCCAGTAGCAGGTGTTCAAGCCGCGGGATGGGACCCGCGCGCCAGCGGACCTGAGGTACTCTGTGATCTGTATGGGTAGTTGTCAAAATTATGGCCCTTTTTGGGTACCTTAAATATTAGGTGCCGTATTATAATAAGGACCCAAAAAGGGACTCTAATTTTGACAACCACCCGTATGGGTTCCTTCAAAGTTCCTGAGTGCTTCGGATGTTGATTTGGGGTTTGGGAGCTTCGGCTTATGGTGGTCTTACATTTGGGTGGGTGTCAAAATTATGGTCCCTTTTTGGGTCCCTATTATAACACGGCACCTATTATTTAGGGTACCCCAAACAGGGACCCTAAATTTGACAACTACCCATTTAGGTTTCAGTCGGTTTGAGGGCTCCTAGGGTCGATGTGTTGGGGTTCGGGGTTTAGGGTTAGTTGTGGTTTAGGGTTTAGGGTTTGGGCTTCGTCTCGCTGTACGAGCTGCTTGTAACAAAGTAGGGTTTCGATTAACTCTAAGCCCTAAGGGTACAGCAAGGGATCCCTAAACCCTCCCTAGTTTTAAACCCCTAAGCCCTAAACCCCTAAACCCTAAACCCCTAAACCCCCCTGGGGCCGCTGGTGTAGAGCTGTTCTGGAAGCCGACATGGCTCACGATGCGGGGCTTAACGCGCCCGGTCTAGAATTCAGGCCGCCGGCTTAGGGTTTCGATTCATGGGAGTTTCCGAAGATAGGGGACCCCAATAAAGTACCCTAAATCGTAGGATCCTTATATAAGGATCCCAAGGTAAGGTACCCCTAATTTCCGGAAATTCCCTCAGAACAAGGAGCAGAGTCGCCGCGAGATGTGGAGGAGAGTGAGCAGACATAGAGTGTACCTTCATAACCCTAAACCCTAAACCCTAAACCCTAAACACCAGACCTTAAACCCGTAAAGACTGAGCACTATAAACTCTAAACCCTAAACCCCAAAACCCTAAGCCAGAAGCCCTACCTGGTGTTCGGCGTGACCCCTTTTATTTGGGTGTACCGATTCTCGCACCACGATTTGGGCTAGTACCCTTTTCTTAAGGGGAGGATGCCTTAACATCTACTTTTGGGCCTCTACCTGTGCAACTTATACTTCAAACACGATTCAGACCTCTATATAAGTGCAGAACACATTTCGGACTCGTGGGGTCAGGAATTAGAAACATTCGTACCACACCACCCAAGACTTTGAGACCTCGCCCTCGATTCCGAAATCTTCCCTTGACTGAGGACTGAAAGCTGAATAACCAGAAAAAACCAGAACCCCTTTCCAACCTCTGTGTTTCCAGCGGCTCGATCGGTGTCCACGGCCACAAGCAGCGATCGAACAGGCAGCTTGGAGGGTTCAGACAGTTCTGGGTAGTGATAAGAGTAGTAGTACTAGTAGTGGTGGTGGTGGTGGTCGTAGTACTGATGGTGCTACTCGTAGTGAAGTAGAAGAAGAAGTAGTAGAAGTAGCAGAAGTAGTAGTAGTAGAAGTTGTAATTAGTCGTAGTTGTAGTAGCAAAAGCAGAATTAGCAGCAGCAGTTTCAGAAGTGGTGGTAGTGGTAGTGGCAGTGGAAGTAGTAGTTGTTATAGTAGTAGTGTAGCAGTAGCAGTAGCCGTAGCGGTAGTGGTAAGGGTAACAAGTGCTAGTAGTATTAGTATACGTAGCACGAAGAGCAGTAGCAGTAGAGGTACTCGTAGTCGTAGCACTTGTCGTTTGTAGAGAACATGCGGCTGCTGCTCGCGACTGCTGGCGACTGCTGGCCCTTCACAGCTGCCTAGCTTCGATGCTCGGAATGAATTAGCTACATGCCCAGCTTCTCGAACTCTAAGTGGTATCGGATGAGCATCCGCTGCATTGTGCGCTGCCCGCATGTACGTGCTGCAACACGCCGTGAAATTCGCGAGCATATGCCAACGAAGTCTTCGCTCATGTCAGTCAAATGAGCAGCCGGGGACATAATTGCCTGCGCTCCGGTAGCCAATATGCGTACCAGTCGAACTTGCACGTGCTTGAACATATGCAAACTCGGTTCGAGGTGGTACAAAGATTTCCCCATCCGGAAAAACTCCATAGCAAGATGCTTGTAGCATGCACAGAAAAGCTCGACCGAAGCGGCTGCTGATTCAGCTTCGCTGCGAGAAAGCCATAAGCCGTTCTTGTGCAATATCTGGAAGAAACGAAGACAACCACAACAAGCATCCTCAATAGCTCTGCAAATCTCACCTTTCTCAGGATCCTGAAGCCACGTGCGCCCGGAACGTCCAGACCCGTCTGGCAAGACAGGCCCATGTCTCAGCAGCAACAGCAGCCATCGCATAAGCATCATTGAATCAGCCGCTTTCCATCCTTACATGGGAAGCACTGCAAACGGGAAGTGCAACGAAATTTACTACTTATATCGAAGCAACAGAAACCCAAACGAACAAAAACGAAATGTACCAGGCTCCACCATATGGAAAACAAGTGCGGCGACCCCAGTGAAAGCCTTCCTTCGAAAACATCTTCAAGTTGGGTGTTTGTTTGATCTCATGCCGGCAGCAAAATACGAAGTCATCGTGTGATAATTCAAGGAGTGCCGCCACACTGTCGTCTGTACCAGGAATGAAGCCCCAATCACCCAGTGCCACCACTGTTGAAGCAATGAAATGTCGAGCTATTCCGAGCTTCACCAAGTGCATGCAGTCTGACCTAAAGATTTTCTCCGGCGCTTGCAATGAAAAAGGTATCGGCAAGAGGCACGATGGCTTTCGACGAGTCCAAGGTCTTTCAGCAAACAGTGTGTCCAACCATGGTGCCGATGAACTCATGTCCTCCCAGGCTCCATTGCCTGGTTTTCCTGCTAAACAAAGGTGGCATACTCCACATGATCCCTGGATTCGTTGAAAACTGCGAGTGAACTGTCCAGCCTTGTTCAAGGCAGGGGAGTCCCCTTTCATCCCGATAACAATCGGGAACCAAACCTCTCCCGATGCATCCTGGATTCCGCTTGTAAATAAATCTGCTAAATCCTGAACAGCAGCACCGAATACGTCGAACCAGAATTGCTTCTGCTTCTTTTTATATGCTCTGTGTGGAAGCACATACAAAAGCAGCCGGGACACGAGAGAGTTGCCCCGCCCCGTATGGTCTGAGCCCTGCCAACAAGTCTCGAACGTCCATCCTTTTGACTCAGCCAGCTTTTGACAATTGCCAAATGATTTCTGTCCCCAAACAGTCTCTAGCCCGACCACTTGAATCGGCGCTTTGCGAAGGCCGCGACCTTCGTCGGCATAAAGCATCACGGGGAAGCAGCGTTTTAAACGGTGACCGTGAGTTTGGTACACGAGGTGGTCACCGTCTTCCAATTGGTAGGCTGCCCAAAAAGCTTCTATGAATGTATCAAGACCAGGGTGACCACGGGGGAACCCGCCGAAAAGCACCCCTGGTTTCCGGCACAAGTAATACTCGAGCACTTTCGAAGGTTTGCACATTGGAGCGAAAAGTATGCCCTTGCTGAAATAGTACATGTCGATGGGCAGAGAAAGCCCCCACTGCCGAATGACCCGGTGCAGCCCAGTCTCGGCGTGTGGCAACGTCGATGCTGATAGTGTTTTCACCCCTTGCAAGAGCAATGGCTGCTCTTCTTCAATAGCTTTGGCAAAGCGAACCACGTTTGCGGCCGTATCCTTATGTTCGCAGAATCTATAGGAATCACCTATGCTCAAGAATGGAAACAATTTGAAATCATACCGTGTGTATCCCATTAAACACCTGCTGTTCACGACAAGCTGCTCCCATTGCCAGTGAGGTAACCAGCTTGCGAGCCGTTGGCCCCGGCGTCCATCCTGCGTAGGGGCATGCACATGCTTATACAGGTTTGTGTGTGTGTGCATCCTTGCCAAAGCCATGTTAATCAAATCGAAACACTTGGTATGTGTGTGCATCCTTGCCGAAACCATGTTAATCGAATCGAAACACTTGTGCCTCAGCGTGCATACATGGCACATCCTTTTTCATCACCCGGCATCGGACAGGTTCGCACTGCACAGCATGAAAGACCGCCCACGGTCCCTCCTAAGCTGCCTGCATTCCCATCTCGATCACACGACGGTCGCTCTACGCAGACTGCTTTCCGGTCTTACGTTTCGGAGCACATTTCGGATCGGCCTTTGGCCCGGGTGCCTGCTTTGCTGCAGCAGCTTTTGCTTTTGCATCCGGTTGCGCTTTGCGCTTCGGTGCCGCTGCTTTTGCCCGCTGCTCAACCCTCCCGATCCGGCGCCTTCAAAATATGAGGTCATTAGCGTGTGCCTTCAAAATCCTGGGTCATGATACTACTTTGCGTCGATGACCTTGGATTTCGCCTACATTTGCGTAGCCTGGTTTTGCGGCATTTATGGTTCCATAATTGGGGTCATATTATACTATTAATCAATTAATATACGATGTTTATACTATATGTATACTATATTTATGCTACGTTTATACTAGTTACTATATATTTTACTATATCTACACAACATATACATATATATATATATATATGTATATATATATGTACATGTAACCTCTTTCTATGTATATGTATATGTATGTATATATATATATATATATATATATATATATTATATTATATTATATACTACTTATTTAATATATATTATATATTATACATACCTATATACATATCGTATATGTGCACGATGTATGTGTGTATATATACATAACGCTGTATATCCAAACTTTTTATCTTTATATGTATACGTATACACATACTATGTCTACGTATACCGTGTACTTATACTTCAAGTACTGTGTATATATTCTTTCTTTACACTACCTATGTGCAAATTCACAATAAATATATATATATATATATATACATATATACATACATACATATTTACACTATATACTATTTGCGATATACTATATACTTATACATAAACTGTTTATTATTCACGATATACTACATACTATATGCTCTTTATATACACGGTTCAATAACTATATATACACGAAGTATACATGTATATATATATAGATATATATATATATATATATATATATATGCTCTCTCTATATATATATAGATATGTATATTGTATATAGTTATACTATCTGTTATAGACTTTATACTTTATACTAAGAACTTTGTTCTAACACCATATACTGTATACTGTTTACTACATACTGTATACGATATACTATATGCTAAGTACTTTATACATGCATATAATATAACATACTAGTTTGGATATCTGCTGGTACTACAAGACACATCTATATGTTTGCTGTTTATAACTGGATATTCATAACAATGCAATCATACACTGTATATCTGCCAACACACTTGTATCCTACATGTGCATATATGCGTGTGTGTTATACACGGTTTCAAAATGAATGTGAAATATATGTATATATATATATGTACACACATATGTGTTTTTGCATAATGTTTGTCACGATATGTATATCTCTATATTACTCTATATGTTTATATGATCATTACGACGACAAGCACGACATGGAGTACACACATTTACGTCGTTCGGCACATTTACACCACATTTATCTACCGCGGTATATCCAAAGATTGCAGATAGTGCATCTTTTGCATTAAGATGAGACAAGTACAGATATACATGCCTACCGAGCGTATGCTCGCGATTCCTGTAGCTATCTCATAATCATTCATAATCCATAAGCGGCGGCTGCTGACATAAAATGGAAGCTGCTTCCATAAACTAGCGCATGATTCCATCAAATGGCGGATGCTTCCCTAAATAGCTCATGCTTCCACGGTAGGAAAGCAATAATAGGTGGCGTGGACGATTTAGTAGCATTGTAAATGCCTCTAGTAAGCACTATCTCCTACGTAATTGTCCCACGACATCCTAGAGCAATTTCTCTCGCCTCGTAGGGCCGCGATATCGCCATTCGTATGGCTTCAAAGCACGAGTTTAAGGTTTTAGGTTTTCACGTTTCAGGTTGTCAGAAAAGGAAAGCCAAAAACATTGATGACTGTAAAGATTGAATGCCTATGAAGAAAATGATAGCGTTCAACTAGTACCAGGCTTGGGCTCTGTTCTCGTTTGTACAAGGCTTTATCTTGTTGTGCCTGGGCAGGGTTTAGACGTTGTTGAGCCTGCAGGGTCTAGCTTTTCAAGGTGTTTGTACAAACTCAAATTTTTTTCTGTTCTTATAAACCCTTGCCAAGAAGCCTTTTTTCCTACCATCGGATGAGATAGCCGCGCTTGCCAGCATCAGAATCCCCGAAGCAATCGAATGGCTGATTAGATTGAACCCCACCGGGGCGAAGCCAACTCTGAGCAGCTGCCTTTCTAGGGTTGAATGCAAGTGCCCTGCGGGAATATGTTGCACTGACTAGTTGACTTGCCTAACTATAGTATATGTGGAGGATGAACTACGGGAGTGTCCCTGAACCTGGCTTGCCCGAGTTCAAAATAGTTCACCAAATAGAATTGCACCGGCGAGACTAATGGTTGTTGTCGTCGCCATTGATCAGGACCAATGTTATCACGCTAAACCCCATCCACATGTCAGTTCTAGTATCTTCGTACAGTCTGATTCTTATATTGTCATCCACTGGTCCTAAGTCTGTGCGTATATATATATATGTATATGTTTATACACACTTTTACATAAATACACATACATTGAAACATGAGTATGCATCTTATGTATGAGCTCGCCTTCCCACCCCAAAGATCTACCACGTTCGGGTTGGCAAAGCCCCGTTTGCACCCTTTAGCCGCCAGAGCTACCAACCCGCAAGAAACAAGTCAGGTCAGGTCCCTAAACCGCGAAGCCGTTCATCCCTGATCTATTTTTCATTCTGCCGCTATGACTGATTAGGTACCCGGGCCCTCGCCATGTATCCACTAGTCACTAGCGCAGTCCCATGACGCACCAGAGACGCGAAACGTGTATCCCTTTTGCCAATGATTGGTCTATGCGGCTTCAAAGCCTTCACAGAGTCAGCTCTATTTGTTCAATCAGGCCATTACCTCCCGATCGTTGCATTCTTGATTTACGATTGGCTAGGAACTCCACCCATGTAACCAGCACTCTCTTAATTTACTCGTGTGCCTGTATCATATATGCTCAGACAGAGCGTAGTTCGAGGCTTAGATCTTTCGAGAAATTCCATTCGGCTCCGATTAGTCCTATTATCGGTTCGGGAACGCAGCCATTGAACCCTGAAGCCGTCAATCCACCAAATGTGCCATTATGGTTGGCAAGGCAAGGCCGTAAAACCGGTATATATGGCCAAACGAACTGGTTGATGGGATTATGAACGTACTGGTGGTTTCCGGTGCCCCAAATTCGCGTAACGGAGGTTTTCATCGCAGGCATTACTCACCTCATACACTCGTAATCCTAGTCCGGAGCCCTGGTTCTCACCAAGACAACTTTCTATCACTCAGCTCATTCATCTGTATGTGAAGGGCGCGGAGTTTCCAAAAACTTCCCTACTTTCCTCATATGTACAATGCACAGGTTCTGTTTGACCCTCCCCTTCTTGTGCTTTTGGACATCGGCGACATCCTGGTTAATTATCTAGCATCATCCTTATTGCATGGAGTAGATTCCACTGCATGTCTGTTTGTCACAATACAACGAAAAATCGTGCTTGACACAGCGGCATGTCAACACAGAGTTGCTTTAAGGTTGTTCGTAGTTGTTCTTCTATATTCCAGGTGATGAGGCCTGTTAAGCAGCTTTCGTGGAGTCCAAAGCAATGGCTATCCGCACAACCAGAGTTTGCACCCAGATACTGGAATCATAGCTAACTCATGAATCTAAGTCGTTGTACTTGTGATATTGATATCCACTGTGCGATCAAATCCATGTTGTATGAGGTGCTATGAATCCGTGCCCTTGAAGAATACCTCCTGCTCCCGCCAATGCAAACCCCATCATTCATCCCTTCAGTCTGCTATCGTCCTCACGTCACCTGTTATAGCCAGTGGCAAAATTCCCCGACATTGTCCGCATAGTGCGCGAAGCAACATAGAACAACACACTTTGACTCTTATCATAGGTTTCGACCCACGCAATCTAGGAGTGAGCATTTCTTATATTGCCTGCCTTAACCTTCATTAAGCCCCTTCTGTTCTTCCCCAAACGCCGGACATCTCCAAAGTCCTGGTTCGGGCTGGCTTTAATTATTGCCCATAAATCCTTGTTTAAATCATTTCTGGGCATTAATTACGACATCCGTGAACTCAGTGAAGCCACAGCTCTGTTTTGTAGGCCCTTGAGTTTCCACTCCACGTCGCGTGTGCTTCCGGTATAATGCCTCGAAGTAAAGAGAACCTGGGGCAGAGGGTCCGCGCATGCGGGGTGCGAGCCAATAAAGTCACTAAAGCATAAAACCAGCAAGCCTTCAAGCTATTCATCCACCAAAACACACGAGTCATAGACCAACCGGGAAAATTCAATAGCAACAGAAACACCTCCGCAATTTGACATGGATGTTCCCGCTTCTTCAGCGTCGAAGACGGGTGGTTCTCCAAACAAATACGCGAGATCTTCCACTCTCAATGCTTCATTCAAGGGACAGACCCAATGTTGAACCTAATTATCGTGTCGTGTTCATGCTTTGTTTCTCGGTTGCAATGCTCACGGAAGGTTGTTCTTGTGAATGTGCGGTGTAGTGTCGTCTGAGTGACCATGCGGGACGAGGCTCTATGAAGCGAACGGATCATTTGGGTAGGGGGGGGGTGAGTGGGGCGTGCCATATCCGTATACATGCACATATACATATATAGATGATTATATATATGTATATATGTATGTACACGCGAACACAATACATGCGTGCATAGATACGGGGCTCGAAAAAAGTAAAACGACTGACCACAACCGGAGGACTGCTGCCTGCATGGTAGGGTATGTAATGTAGTGTTGGTACACAGGCCTGCTACAGGATGCACAGGGAATGCGACGGAGCGAGCGAGAGAGAGAGAGAGAGAGAGAGCGACAAAGACAGCGAGTCAGAGAGTGATAAACAGAGAGAGGGGGCGAGAGAGATGCCAAGAGACCACAAATATGAGTTTCTTCGAAACAAGGTTCAGACACGTGTCTTGAATGTGTTGCAAGCTTTCCACACATACGGGTATATTGCTGTCGGACATTGCGCTACTCGGAGTTTTAGTCTGCGCGGCTACCGGGGTTCGCTGGATGTGGGTTCGATTCTGCACTGCCGGGGCAAGGAAGCATTGGTTGGCCTGCAGCTGGATTCGTGTTGACGTTCTTCATAGCTAGTTCTCTGCAAATTCCTACAGCTGCCTGTTTCGAGCAACGTTTACCGAGCCACCTACTCGGTGCAAAGAGGTAAACACATTTAAATACCCTCCAACCGCAACTTATGCTTTGCCAGAGATCCTCACAACCTTCCTATGCTGCTTCCTGCTCTAGCACAATTACACCCTCGCCCTTCCTGATCCATGATGGCTTACACGAAATCACAACTCAGCCGCGCGTTCGGTCAAAATATTCCCCTAAACGGTGGCTTTGCCACCCAAACCCTTTGCCCGGGCTGAGCACGGCAAACGAAAATCACGCAAAAAATCACGCGAAATCACGTGAAATCACGCGGCCGCGTTTTGCGGAAGAGCTTTGGCCCTTTTAAAGGCATTCGCGGAAATCACGCAAAATCACGCTAAATCACGCGCAGTCTCGTCCTTTCAAGTGCCCCCAGGGCCTCCCGAATCCTTGGATCTCCACCTCACAAACTGGGCGGGTCTGGGGGTCTTGGGAGGATGGGCCGCGTATCCAGGTGCAAAACCATGTGCGGGGGGATGGAGTTGCCGGCCAATGCCAAAAGGAGGCACTTGTGTCACACTTTACCAACATTCCACCATGATCTTGGCAAAGTCTGATGCTCATGATTTTTTGTAGGGGGGCTTCATGATGCTCGGCCAGGATCTCCCCAGACCCGAACCGCGTCGCCAAGCTTCTTTAAAAGTTGGCAAGTCGCGGGTGGGCTATTACCCAGCCCCTCAGCATGCGCCCAGAGCCAAATTCAGCAAGTTCGAAAGGTACCTGGCCCCGATCCAAAGAGACAGATACGGAGAGAACGATTGCTGCTCGGGAGTGGCATCACTCGTCAGACCTAGTACGTATTCGGTTTCATGTAGCTGATGGTCAGCAACCCTATCGCTGTAGGCTTCTTATTGGGTTTGGGTGGTGATTTCGACGAACCAGGACCTGGAAAGATCCGTACATGTACATATCGTGTCTATACATGTCTGTATACATATATCTAGTTATCTCCTTTCAGGGTCCTTTTTTCATTTAATAGCCTAAATCGCCTGGCCCGGATATGTCCACGGCTATCTTTCAAGGCTCGCTGGGCTTGCTGGTCCAGTACTCACACCGGCATGCATACACTAGGGTTTCGATCAGTACGTATTAGTGTATACATGAAAACATACAGAACATATAGGGCTATAGGCTCCTGAAATACATATACACAAGGACTACAAGTAAATATACATACAAATACACACAGAAATGCAAACGTAGGTATTTTGCTGTCTGCTTTTCACACAGATCCTCCATTTCGGCTTGATAGCACCCTTCTTGCAACCTTTATCATGCGCCAGAGCTACCCAACCGAAACCGGTACGGTTCCCTATAGAAAGCGGTTCATCCATTCATGAAAATCTTCAGTTTGCCGCTGTGACTGATTAAGTACCCAGGACCTCGCCATCAAACCACTAGTGCACTACTGCAGTCAGCTGGCCATGACGCACCAGAGGCACGAAGCGTGCAACATTTGTTTATCCATTTACTTTGCCGCCGTCTTGATTTAAGTACTCGTTTGCCCATGTCAAATGCTCAGACAGAGTGTACTTCGCGGATTAATGAAATGTTTAGGGCATTAAGGTTATAATGAAACCTATCCAGCAGCCCAATTGGGTTTCAGCTGGGCGGGTGGGAAAAATTGGTCAGCCGTGCTGCCGTCAAACCATTCTGTCTGCTCCTATATATGGTCGGTTCGGGACAGCAACCAGTAAACCCTCCAGCCATCAATCCATCGATTTTGCCATGACGTTAAGATGCTCATACGTCCAAATTAACTTATCTGCGGGATTGTTGATGTAATGGCTAAGGAATTTCGGTCTCCGACGCCCAAACTTTATCCCTGTTATGAAATTGTCCTAGCGTGTAGTACTCATCTCAGGCACACTTAATCCCTTCAAGCCAATACCATCTTTGAGCAGTTATCTCGCGCATCTGCATGTGACTGCTTTGTGTCAGCATGGCGAATATAAAGGTGCTCTTATCAGTTTCTTTTCGTTTCTCGCCCCAAATTGTGTAGTACTGTAAGAATCGGTAACATCCTTGTTTTCTAGAACCATCTCTGCCCCAGTCCTGATTGCAGCGCATGGCATTTATCGCGGATCTGTTTTCACGATACAACGGTATCTTGCGTCAGTAAACCGGCATTTCAATCTAGAATTGCTGTATGGTTTCCTATGTGCTATGAGGCCCGGTGAGCACTTTTCGTGGAGTCCACACCATTGGCTACACCGACTATCCTCACAATCCGAGCCGGTGCTCAGATCGGGGATCATAATGTATGTAGTTGCGTCAAGGCGCTGAAACTTTTGATGGATTCTAGTGCAACTAAACTCCGCGCTGTGCGACGTGCTATGATTCCGAGCACCTCACATAACATCATCTGTGCACGCCGCTGCCAACCCCACAATCCCTTCATGATTCGGTTCCTGCCATATGGCTGTCTGCTATCGTCCTCACAGTACCTGTTCCAAGCAGCAGCAAAATACCATCGTGCATAATGGCTGATATCTGTTGTAAAGAACGAACCAACACACTCCGACCCGCACAAACTAGTTTAGTGCATTCCGTACAATTATAGTCAGTGCACCAAGCTTGTATTAAAGCCCTATCCTGCCTCCAAAATCAACAAATATCTTCTAAAGCTGGACTAGCTTCGGTGTTGATGTACCCGTGCTTACACACAGTACCTTCAAGGGATGCTTGTGCACGGCAGCAATGAAATCTCCGAATTGTTTACCTCACAGCCTTTGCTTATAAACCGATAAGTCGCAATCCACACCACCTTTACTTACATTACTGAAACCAGCGTTCTGTGTAACCCACAGCCTTGGTGCAATCCCCCGTTGTGAACAATTCGCTACACGTCGAACTGAAGAGAACCTGGGCATAGGGCATAGGGTCCACGCGTGTAGGGCGCGAGCCAATGCCACTCGTCCACGAAACAATCAAGATTTCAGACCAACCAGGCAAACTTAATAACCACTATATGAACATAGCTACGTCTCACTTTTGAGTTTGCCGCGTTTAGCCATAGAACATAGAAGATTCCGAAAAGTTTCCCATGGGATCTGAGACGCTCGATGTTCCATCACGGGACAGGTTGCATGTTGAGCTCATCTTCGTGTGTTTTGTTCCTGCCTGTTCTCGGGTTGCAAGGCTCTTGGGACATCTGATGGGAATGCGACGTATGTGTGTAGGTGTCAACGAGGCAATTGTTCTATGACGCGAACGGCAGCTGGATCAATGGGCCTACAAGCGTCTAGCATATTCATGTGTGTACATATATATATACACATATATATATATATATTTATATATTATACCGATTCACACATATATGTTCATACTTTGCATACATATACATGCATGTATCTTATGTATGTTGTCTGTAGGGGGATACAGAAATTTCATCTATTCCACGATTTGTCACTAAAACCGATACCGACGTAGGGTATGATTTCCAGTGCGGCTGTTTATGTTTGTGTCGAAAATGGGAGTCCAGGATATGTTGTTTTTTCTAGGTGTCGGTGGTTTTTTTGAGTGAAATTTAGGAGGTACGGTTAACCCCGGCCACCCCGCCCCCCCCCCCACCCTCGTCCTCCCCAAATTTTCACGCACCCCGTATGTGCATGACATGCGCTCGGCTAAAACCCCAGACTACGCGAGCAAGTGCATTGATATCGATATCAAGTTGACTACAGGTTGAGAATGTATTCTGTGCACTGTGCACTTGCGGTCCCAGCAATAGATCCCCATGTATGTATCGATGAACTTTTGTATGTAAACCTCGCCTGCCTGCCGAGAGCGAGTGCCAAAAGGTAGATGTTATACTACTTTATGTTCACTTGCGCATCGAACAGCCCAGCTCTAGTCCATGCAATCTCAAGTTTCCCGGCTGCTAACTGCACTGCATTGTGCTACCATAGCACAGGAAACCTCACAACACATTACTCTGTTTGATAGACCTAGTCAATCTAGTCAATTTAGTATTTTAGTGGAGAGCCATGCGGTGCCGTGACGCTGAAGGATGCTTTTGATTCCGTTAACGAGCTGTCCTGCATTTCCCGAATTCTGAACTCTCAAATTTTAGCCCCCGCGTTTTGACGAGCGGTTTAAGGATCGGGAGCTTCTGCGGCTTGTGCTGTGAATTAATGAATGTCACGGGAAAGAAAAACTCCTAACTGCGAACATGCCCACAATCTCATGAACCTGCGGCTCCGTGGCTTTCAGCAATCCTGGTTTAAAGCTATCGGGCCCCGGGGGCAGGATCAAGTTGTAGTTTCAAGGGTCTCGCTTCAGAGAGCTTTTGGGTATAGTATCATAGGTTCATGCGGCTGCCCAGTTTCAAAAGTACTTTGCCAGCATAGATCGGCCGCTTAATTTCACAGACTGTTACATTCTGTGTGCATACCATTTAGCTGACTGTGTTCATTTTTTATACTTTCGAGAACTCCATGTTGCGGAAACAGTTGTTTCCAGAATGACAACCATTTCTGCGATCATAAGCTGGGCTACGCCCCAAGAACAAGCAGATGTATCTTAGCAATGCGTGCATACATGGATTTCGAGCACAACCATTACGATTGCTGTCGCTGTCATGCTATTGCTACTACTACTGCTACTACTATTGTTGCCACTACTGCTACTATTGCTAATATTACGACTGTTACTATTCCTGTTACCATCGCTACTAGTATACATGCTATTACTAATACGATCACGATTACTGATTACTGTTACTTGTACTATTACTATTGCTACATTACGATAAATACTAATATTGCCATTACGGTTACCATAACTAGCATTACTACTAGTACTATTGTAATTACAACTACTATTACTCGTACTATTACTGCTACTATTACCATTACTCATACTATTACTAGTACTATTACTATCCATTACTATTACAACTAGTATCCTATTACTGTTAATACTACCATTGCTATTTCTATTTCTATTACTATTACTACTCTTGCGATTACTATCACTATTACTATTGCCCTTACTATTACTATTACTAGTGCCATTACTATTACCATCACTATTACTATTACTACTATTCCTACCAATGCTACTGTTACCAGTACTAGTACTAGTACTAGTACTGCTATTACTACTACTACTACTACTACTACTACAACTACTACTGCTGCTACTTTTGCTTGTATTGTTACTAATACCGGGGTAGTAAAATTATACCTTTTACTGTGTTTCTACTTCATTTACACTTTATGTAAATAATGTTGGTATTATACTTCGACTAAATATTACTATACTATAATACACACTATACACTATATACTAATACTAATGCTAATACTAATACTAATACTAATACTAATACTAATACTAATACTAGTACTAGTACTAGTACTAGTACTAATGCTAGTGCTAGTGCTAGTGCTAGTACTGGTACTAGTACTAGTACTAGTACCAGTACCAGTACCAGTACTAGTACTAGTACTAGTACTAGTACTAGTACTAGTACTAGTAGTACTAGTACTAGTACTAGTACTATAGTACTAGTACTAAGACTAAGACGAATATACTATTACTACTAGTAATATTGTAGCATTCTTAAATGCATATATCTATATAGATTTATAGGTTCATGTTGGTATATGGTATGTATATACACATATACAAGTACGTTCATACATTATGTTAAACAGCCTCCTGACGCAAATGACAGCGAAAATCGCTGTCATGCCCCGCGCACCCCTGAGACAATGACATGGCCACGTATGCAGTATTTACAGGCATGGATCTGGAGGGCAAGACTCACACTCTCGAGGGCCCTCGGATGTACGTATAGTGAAAGTATATACAGCCCACTAGAATGGTACACAGCACTCAGCACAGAAATACTCGCACATAGCAAAGTACCGGATTGAGCCACGTTGCGTGCGCTTGGCCTTCTTGTAGAAGTCCTTGAGGCTGTCCAGCCTCGGAGCACATGCATCTCTAGTTGTGCGTGTGTGTGTGTGTGTGTTTGTGTGTACCAGTGCATGCTGTTCACGTACTGAGCACACATGAAGTCCAGAACTAATCAAGAACCCCAGAAGCCGTAGCACCAGGAGCTCGTATGAACATGAGCTGCAAGTGTGAGTTCAACATTGATAATTTTGCCTAGCAACATTGCAGTTGTGTATCCTTCCACTGCACCATCGCAGTAGGTTTCATCGATCTTGTCGTAGCATTCATCAAACTTCTTGATGGAGTTCTGCAGCTTCTCAATCAGCCTCGGCTTCGCATAGATGATGCAGCAGCTCGGGTCGGGATTCGAGGGTTGATTCAAGGCCTCAGTAACCATATGACACATTTACGATTTGGCGGTTTGCTATTGGTCTTGATTGGGATCACCGGTTATTTTTGTATGCATTGGTGATTCGGAGCTGAGATATAAGTTTAAGGGTTTATATAATGCTGGGGTCACACAGACATACATACACATAAGTCTGCCACATAAGGGGGTTTAGCATTGATCGAAAAGTCTTTATCTGGTTTTGGGATATGACTGAGATGATGTTAACTGTCGCGGTTAGGGGTCAACACACACTGTGCGCATGAAGGCTTTGAGTCTTCACATTGGATTGGGTACATTTGACCGGGTTCGGGTTTGCTCGGGGTAGTGTGTGGCTTGGTATAGTGTTCAATGGCAGGGTTTGGGTTCGGGCTCGGAAAATCCTTAGGTGGTTCTAGTATATAATGCGGAGGAGTGAAAGATCAAATGAAACCCACCATATATTTGTAACCATCTAAGGCGGGGCACGAATTGATGTTGTTATTGCGCTCGGAAACAGGGGTGGCTTCCAAACGGCCCAAAGCCTCGGCGATCTTGGTGGACCGAACCTGGATAGCATTCTTGTAGGTGTTGGCAAGATCCTGGGGTCGCTTGCCTTCAATCGAAGGCAACCCAAGATCATCGTCAGGACCCGGAGCTCCTTAGGAAAGGCCCAGGCAGAGATATAGTAACATATGATGATGCAACCCTGACAATGCCGGTACTGCTTAGCATCCTCCACCCACGACCTTTTGGTCACCCATGGTGGCATCGAAGCCCGAAAGATCGAAGGTGACATCTTTGCCCAGCTCCACTTCGTTGCCTTCGCCACCGACCTCTTGCTCGAAGGATACCGTCTCGGACTCCCTAACAAGTTGCGACTGCCGCATGCTAGCCGAGCATTTGGTTTCCATCCAATACTTCATCGGCTTTTTCTTGTTGTAGGTGTCAGCCTGGGATGAAGTGGGACTTTAGTTGTTGGGGTTTGTTGAAGCTAGCTAGGGCTAGGGTTCTATAGACATTATCTATTGCATGCTGTGGGGCACGTCTGAAGCTTTGTGGATTGGCATCGCCAAAGGCGATGATGTCACGGATGCGTTCCCTTAGATTTCGGAAGGTCTACAGTCGGTCTTGTCAAGTCTGTCAGATTAAGGCAACAAACAGCCCAAGCCCCCTAAACTTAATGACTCAACAACAAGTGGCTCAGGCACATTCATGTCCTTCATCTCTTGCTCCGTATAGTAATCCCCGGTAATCTCCAACGATACGGCCTTCTCTTTCTGGGTCAGCACAACAACCTCCTTGATGAAGCTCTCCTGTACATACAGATGATTCTATGTATCATTCAGCAAACAAAGAACTGAAGCACAAAGATCGGAAATGACCAACAACTAGGTTCAACAGCTATAGCATGCACCGTGAGAATCCTTTTGGAAGTTGTGTTTGACCAGCAACTTGAGAAGGCCCTCGCGCTCGTTGCCACCAGCCACGTATTTGTCAACCACCTCTTTCGGAACAGCATACGTGCCGTTAGCACGAGGGGCACAAAGCCTCCTCAATCGTTGCCTCGCTGCTGGCAGGGCGACCTGGTCCTCCTGCTCGGCCTTGGCTGCTCCGTTGGCAGCCATCTGCCCCTCAGCGGCAGACTGCATAGCTTCACGTGCAGCTTCACGAGCAGCTTCACGTGCAGCTTCACGTGCCGCTTCCTTCTCAGCTTCACGCTGAATCTGAGCCTTGGGGCCATGATCAGCATGAAGCTTGGCATTCATCATGAACAGCATTTGCTTCAGCTGGGCAATCTCAGCATCTTTGGAAGTCTCACTTGAACCACCGGTGCTGCCATTGCCCTCTGCCATCTGCCCTGCAGCTTTCACCACTGCACCCTCCTCCGAATCGAGCTGTAACCCTAAGGCCTCGAACTTCTGCTGGAGGGAAAGGATCCCCGGGGTCTCTTGTGAGTGAACCATGGAAGTTCCCGAAGGCTTCGGAAGGCCTGTAGCACTTGAAGCCATCCCAGGATCCACTGCAACCGGCGGCGATGCAACCTGGGATCGTGGGCTTTGGATTTGGTGATGTAGTGACTCGGCTTTGGGTTGCTAGTTCGTGACAGGCTATCTAAATTCGGAAAGGTTGCTACATGGCCATCATAGGGGTCCATCTCGGTCGGTGGGCAAGGAGACGTCACCATGGTGTCCATGAAGTGGATGTGCCGCTTTGGGGTGATTCCAGGCTGGGTTTCGGCATCTGCCACGGGATCATAGGGAGTCTTCGAGGGACCAGGAGTCTTCGAGGGAGTCTTCGAGGGACCAGGAGTCTTCGATGGAGTCTTCGAGGTTGTCTTCGACGGAGTCGGAGTCTCGGGCTTGTAAGGACTCAGGAAGAGCTGTGCAGGCGAGACATCCATGTCATATCCATCCTCTAGGATAGGGTCCATCATCTGCTTGGTTTCTGGGCCTGGGGAGGGGCTGCCGAGCTGATCCTTTAGTGCTGTGAGCAGCACATCATCATTCTCCAACAGCACACAATCCAGGTCCCCGGAGTCCATCTGTGCCCTGTGCTTCTTAAGTGTGGGCTGAGGTGAAGGAGTGGCCCCAGCCACCGGCGTGCACCTCGTGCCACGCTTCGCATTGAGCTCCTCGCGCTCGATTTCAGCCTCGAGGGCCTGCCAGTCACTGTGGATTTCAGGGAGTAATTGGGCCTTAGGTCGACAAGTTAGGGCCGGGATTGGTCGGGTAGGACTACTTCAAGCATATAATTAGTATGGAATCCACACCTGTAGAAACCTTAGACCACATGCAAACCCTACATCAAACCCTACACCACCTGGGAATTGCTGGTTTGTCCTCGAGATTTTCTTAGGGCTTGCATGGGGCCTTTATAGGGGTTCAAAGGAGGGTTTGTTTATAGTCGGCTTGCATGGGGCCTTTATAGGGGTTCAAAGGAGGGTTTGTTTATAGTCGGGACACCTTACTTACACTTCCTCTAGGCCCCGTACCACCTCCTATGCATACCCTGTACAAGCCAAAACATCAACACTCAAAGCCAGGGTTTTGTCTTGGAGTCCTTTAGACTGTATTTATATACACATACAATATATACATATGTACACTTATGAGGCCTCATTATTTGTCTACGTAACATGTAAGACAACGTGTATAAGTTGTAGAATAGACTGTGTAGGTAACCGTACCGGTCTGGGTGTTCAGGAAGCCAGGCAGTGCTAAAGCTCTACATCGAGCTTTGGGTGGGATGACCATGTGTATATATATATGTATATATATATAATGTATATGAGTGTATGTGCATTATTGTTTATATGCAATGGTTCATTTTGCACTTAATTGTTCATTAGTTTAACCTCTAGTTCAAAAAACAACTGGCTCTAAGCAATCCCCTGCATGAGTTTCAAGCCGAAGCAGCACACTCCATGCAAGCATCGATCATCCCACACAAAGAACCCTGTACTACCACACTCTCAGACCCAATAGATTCGGCAACGATCTTCAAGATACCGAAAGAACCGAATAGAACACCCTCTCAATGTGCCCACCTTGATATCAGCATCAATCTGCTCGTCCTTGACCTGCTGCTGGTCCACCAAGGAAAGCGCTTCCTGCAAAGTGGCCGTGCTGAAAGACTTCGACACAAGGTGTCTCGTCTCAGGTGGGGCCTCCGACATGATCAGACGAGCCTCGAAAGGCCCCCTTGCTAAAGCAGCTAGGCACGAAAAATCCTTGAGGATCCCAGGCAATATCAGGCACGGGGCATGACTCAGCAGCTGCATGTGAGGCAAGTCAAGACTATGCCGGCTATGCATGTGGTATATTAGTTCATCGCAAGCTGACACAGCTGGCCCACTAAACTTCTCTCATGCTGGATTCGGTGCAACGATAATCCATGCTGCACTCAGAAGCCCAAATCGGCACTCAGTAGTACCTAGGGCAAAATAATTACCGGGGCCTCCTGCAGATGAACGGATAATAACAATTGGATTCAGGGATAACACCAATCCGTGTGCATATGGACTCAGTCAAATAGCCTTGCAGAGTGCATGCAACTTACAAACGATTTCAGCAGGCCCCGAAGCCGGTGTGAGCAAGCGCACACCAGTCATTGTGACAGGTACCGTTGCTAGCATTTAAGCCACCAAAGAAGCTTCGCCACGGCTCTGTATTTATAAAGTGACAGCCATACCTTGCAAGACACACTATTTCCTAACATTGGGAAGCACAGCTATGTCCTTTTGGCCAAAGCACACTTCGGTGGGACAAGGCAACGATAAACCACATATGCAAAAAAGGGCCCAGCACCTGAAAGGTCAACCCCTTCCCCTCCCCTTCTGATGTTCATATTACCCGGACTGCCCTGGTAACGGCGGATAAGGGCGGCTTCTACGAATCCCACAGCGACTGGATCCCTCAGAGCTACCAGGACCTTCATTTCTGACCAGGCTTGGGTGGTGTCTTTGACATATCCGATCTGCCAACGTTCGACTGGGTTGCGAGTTATGCCTATCTTGTATATGGCAGGGTATTTGCCAAATACGGAGTTTATGGAGATCTCGCAGTGGTCCAGGATAGCAGAGGGTACAGTAGCCCCACATAGGTCGAAGACCACACGGCTGTTGGCGAAGGACGTGCTTCGAAGAGATGGTATGATGTCATCCAGCATTCTAGGCAAACCTGTAACCGTCTCAGGCAGCAGAGTAAGCCAGTGCCAAGGGTCGCGGTTTTGTTTTCGGGACATACCGGGCTTCTTCACTGTGAGCTCATTGGAAGGCACTGCAGGAAGGGATGCCACTTTCAATCGGATATGCAGGTCTTGGGCAAGGGCACGTAGATTTTCAATCTCCTGCTGAAGACTCCTTATCTGCGCATCCTTGCCACAGCAACAAGCAGCCGGTTGCGAGGCCAGCCAATCCTCGAACGTGACCTCTTCGTCTGTCTCCCAGAGACACGAACCCAAGCTCCGAAGTCGTTTTGCCATGGTGGGATCTTTGCTACGGAGTACTAGTAACTCTTGTACCAAATATGAGAAATAATTATCGGGTTTATACATCTCTATTGGGTGCAGTGTATATAGCTTTTCCAAATCTAGCATTGGGTTTTGAACATAAAATTCAAGGATTGCAGGAACTTCCTTATCGACACATCACATAGCACAGTCTGGAGGGTTGTGCAAGGCTGCTGATCGCTGGAGCACGACAGAACACTTGCATTTACCACTACAAAGGCACGAGCTGGGATGCTAGCTAGATCGTCTAAAACAACCACGGCCAGCGTTGAACTAGGCATGGCTACAATACTGGGTTTCTGGGGCACTTTGTGTGGGGAGTACACAGAATTGGCTGCGGGGTACCACCAAAGAGTGTAAGGGGCGTTTACAAAGCATACAGGCACGTAGGGGCGTGTACGGGCGTGTACGGGCGTGTACGCCCGAGCACGGTGCACGCTTATTTTCGGCCTTTTGTTGGGAGAATCCGGCCTATGTACGGGTGCAGCTGTGTACGGGTTGTTTTGTCGGTACTACAGGCGTGTACGGGTTGCGGTGTCCCGGGGTGAACCCGAACCGAACCGAAGAGAAACGAACAGAACCGAACACACCCACACCCCACACACACAACTACAGCCCCCAAACTCATCGATAGAGCTTTAGCAGCCTGCCGAACCCCGAGCCCAGCCCCGACTACTCCCTTTCGAGAACAATAAGAACCCATCTAAGAGTCTTCATCGATTGCCCCATGGTGTGCATGCCAAACCTGAATCTGTAGCTGTTAGGTGTACAGTCTAACTCCAGTAACCGACCATGGCAACAGTTTGTTTCAGAGCAGGGTTGGCAACACACGTCGCCATTCTTCATTTGGGATTCTCAAAGACTTGCTACCCCTCACATAGTAGATGGCATCCACTAACTTTGCATCGTGCCAGAGGTCACCCAGCGGCATGCTCCCGAACTCCTCCATGATGTTCAGGCCGGCAATTGTCTCGGCAGCAAGGAGCTACAAAGGGGCTATATACTTGTTCCTGCAACACAGAAATGCAGAAGAGTCGCAGGGGGTTCAGATTTGGTGTTGGGGTCGGTCAACGAAGGCATAGTCTGGATCACTTTGCGGGCAAAATGGAATGTGTACGTCCTCAAGTGCAGTGTTTCTTCGAACAGGATGCTATAGCTCTACAGTATTACAGCCATGTTTAGACATACATCTTCACAACGAAGCAATTGAGGATGCTGCTGTGTCGACTTCAAGGATCGAGTCCCTGTAAACCCAGCCCGCCCCCTCTTCGTCGGCCCACGAACAACAGTCTTCAACCGTGTTTGTCGCTGCATTTGAGCACGTGTTAACTTGCCATAGTCGAAACGTCGTATCGAAGAGGAGTTGCTCCATAGGAATGTCCTTTTAGGAGACGGAGCCTTGAAGTGCATCATCCAGAAAGATTGCTTGAATACCTTGGAGGGCAATGCGTTTATCAGCAGCTGCACAGCTACAGTACCACACATTTCCAGCCACTGTGCAAAACAGATCAGCCAGAATCTTGAAAAGCCTGGTTTCGTTGACCCTCCCCATCCAACTTTCCACCAACTCTGAAAGTCGGTCATGCTCGAAGAGCAAGCTTCCTCGAGGCTGCTCCACCACCCATGTGGCACCGACGGCCACGGCGAGCTGCAGCAGCAGAGCCAGTCTGCAGGGGATTTACGGTTTGAACATGCTTTGTTTTTTTGCAAATATGGACTAAAGGTACTACAGACATGTATACACACAGGAACGAGTAGCATTCCTTGGCGATTCGTTAATTGGTGCTAAGAAGTATAAGCACATCCACTGGTTTTGTCGCGATTGTAGTGTTATCGCGCGCTACATTACGGAGTAGGTTGGGGGTTTTGTCTAGTCCGAGGGTTGAGGCAAAGCAGGGGTGGGTGCTGAAGCAAGGGCTCAATCATGCTAAGTCTCGCGTCAGGGAGCATGGAAGAGATGGGTGCTTAAGCAGGGGCTAAGTTATGTCGCTGTATACCCTTGATTGGTCGGTATTGAAACCTTGAACCCCAAAACCCCTATAAACCCTTTAATCCTTTCTAATCAAGCCTGAAAGACTGCGGTTGGGCTGGTAATTGATGCAGCCAGACTGCAACAAAGCATCTCCCCAACCCCTGAAGCCCCCAACCCCAAGCCAAGGTCGTAGATAAGGATTGATCGAAAACATGAAGAATCCAAATCCCTGATCAGCACGAGAGCCTATCTAGAATCCACACAACAGCAAGTTCCCGAAACACCCAAAACCCACAAAACAGAGGCATCCCCTCACAAAGCAACTCAACAGATCGTTTACATAACAAGGTTTTCAAAGCAATGCCTGCTAGCGAGAAGGTTGGCTGTCCTGACCTTCGCAAATGCCGTATTCCCCAGGGGTAGTAGAATCGACCTGCCCGTGGTACTTCGGGAAATTGTCACAAAGGAAGAGCAACATATGGCGAAGAATGCCATGGATGAATCAAGGCGTAGTCTGAGTACAAGAAGAACCAGCAGCCTCGGTTGTGGGTACAATTCTGAATACACCGATCGGTTTGGACCGTCAGCAAAAACCTTGTCTCACTCATCATGTTGTCGCATTGACTGCTGGCAAGAGACACAAAGCCTGAGGGTGTTGTTAAATCCATCCCCCCTTTTCTGAATGCGTGGGTATCATAGGAAAGGTCAGCAGCTGCTGCATGTATGTTGCACTTGCGACACGATCGTGATAACTCTGCACGCCCAGCAAAAGCTTCCACCAAGTCGTATGACTTGTGGCCGAGTTGAGCAAAGTTCAGCCAGGAGCACAACAGGACCAACATGACGAATGCCTCGAAAGCATAGATCTGGGGACTCTGAGCACATGAACTTGTGGAGCCGAGGATCCTTCGGCGAGCCCAATCGGATGAGCCTGGCGACCACTGCATCCATCTCTGACGGCTGGACCATCTTGAAGGCAGTGGGAGGTCTCGGGACTTAAGCTTTCAAAGTGAGCACCCCACGAAGCTGGGGTTTGTTATTCTTCATGGTCTACAGGGTTTGTATCAGCCGGAATGGATTGCATAGGGCTTATATATATATGTGTATATATTAGAAGCTGCCACCACCCTGTAATAGTGACCATAAGGGTTATATAGGATTATATTAGGGCCCTATTATATTCCTATTATACCACTCTTACAGGGTGGGGGCAGCTTCTAGTGTGTATATAGGTATATATATATATATATATATATATATATATATATATATATAGAGGGGGGGTTATACACGGGGCTTCTACAAAATTATCTATGGGTCTGAAAGGGCTTACATAAAAGGCTTTAGAACCAGTTCCGGTGTTAAGGGTTTAGAGACAGGATTTGTTACTTTTACACAGAATGTGCGTGTAGGCTATGCTTCTGGCGATGCTTGTGCTCAAACGGCGAAACCTGCATCTCAATTAGCCTGAGCCGGACGAAACTCGCGAACACGGTTTCGGAAGGCTGCACACATGGGGCTTCGAGGGTTTCTATTGTCGGGCTTTTCGGTGCTTCAGTGGCTTCCTGGGTACATGGCTTGATCAAAACCTTACTGCACAGGCGGGAGGGGGCGCACCATCTCTTTTGTTCTGGCCGAACTTCACGGCGTGCATGAGGAAGGGCATCGTGTGGACCTGGGAGACAAATGCATCCATATTTTGGTAAGGGGATCATCAAGGACGAAAGGCAATCTTCAAGCTTGCAGCTTCAGGTCACAAGGCTGTGCAAAAGCAGTTCTGAGAATTGTTTCAGGCTGCCCTCCGTTGCTCGTTGAAACTGAAGAGCTGTGCTCTGATGCATACTGAATTTCATGATTGCTGCATTGCCTTTGGCATATTGTAGCAGCTGGAATCACAACTGCATCCTTTGAAGAACAGCTTTGAATAAAAGCTTCAGCACCATGCACACAAGCACCATTGGTATCGGAACCGTTCGCCAGGCTCACTCGACTCACTAGACCTCGGACCTGTTTGCAAAGTCCTCCTTAATCGTTGCCAGCTTCTCCACGAGTGCTGGCGTCAGGTGGCCCTTTGCCTTTTCAACGAGATCAGCCTCAGAGAGGCAGGGGATTTTGTGAATTGAATCTCTAAGGATGGTGGGAATGAATGGTTTAATTTGTAGACAAACAGCTGCTGGTCTTGCAAACTTCCACATCGTGATCATCGCAGTGTGCTCGGCAACACCTTTGTAGCCCAAGTAGAGAACCTCGGCTCGGGTTGGCGATGGGCTCATTGATTGCAGAGGTTATGTAGGATTTAGAGAATATATAGGGTCCATGCACGGTACCGCATCACAACCTCACCATAAACCCTCAACCCCCAAAACCCTGACCCTGACCCCTATAGTATAGAGTCACACTCCAATCCTACACAGCCCTGCCGTCTCAGACCAATATTTGGAACAGGACATGTTTCGTCACACACACACACTGTCTCTCTCTCTCTCTCTCTCTCTCTCTGTCTCTCTCTCTCTCTCTCTCTCTCTCTCTCTCTCTCTCTCTCACGTACATATGTGTATACATGTGTGTGTGATAACCGAGATCTTACAACATGATTTGCAAGGACAGCGTTTGCGTACGGTTTGAGCCACGTAATGTATAGTTGTGACATAGACATATATATATATATATATACATGTACATGTGTAGTTTTGTATATATATGTATGTGTGTAAATATATATGTATGTATGTATATATATATATATAGACAGAGAGGGAGAGAGAGCTTAATCCTCGTACATCCGGGTGGCTTGCTTTCCCTGTTCCTCCACATTCGCACAGTTGCGAAGTTTCACACCCATGCCGTTGCGACTCCAGTAGAAGTCGATATCCACAAACGAATACACAGGCATGTCCAGGCCATCTCGGATAGCTTTGCGGCGGGCCTGCTGGGCTTTCTTATCGGAGTTGGCACTGCTTGATGCATTGGCCTCCTTTTCGGCAGCCTCAGCATTCTCCTTTGCAACATTGGTTCTGGTCCTCTTGGCCTTTGGGGCTTCGGTTTGCTCAGCAGCATCCTTCGCTGGTGTGCTCCTCTTGGGCTTGGGGGGCTCTGCATCCTTGGTCCCGCCGGCCTTGGGTGGCCGGCCTCTCCTCGGCTTGGGTGCGTGGGCCTCGGTTGGCTCGGTAGGCGGCGCGCTCTCCTTTGCATCCTTGGTCCTCTTGGCGGGCTTGGCTTCCGTTGGCTCGGTCGGCGATGCGCTCCCGTTTGCATCCTTGGTCCTCTTGGCGGGCTTGGCTTCCTTCGGCTCGGCCGGCGATGCGCTCTCCTCTGCATGCTTGGTCCTCTTGGCGGGCTTGGCTTCCTTCGGCTCGGCCGGCGATGCGCTCTCCTCTGCATCCTTGGTCCTCTTGGCGGGCTTGGCTTCGGTTGGCTCGGTAGGCGATGCGCTCTCCTCTGCATCCTTGGTCCTCTTGGCGGGCTTGGCTTCGGTTGGCTCGGTAGGCGGTGCGCTCTCCTTTGCATCCTTGGTCCTCTTGGTCCTCTTGGTTGGCTGGGCTTCGGTTGGCTCGGCTGGCTCCGACGCATGCTTCTTTGCATTCTTGGTCCTCTTGGATGGCTTGGCTTCGGTCGGCTCGGGCTCCGCCTCCTCCTCATCATCAGCAGTTAAGGGGGTCTTTCCACGTCCTCGTCCACCCCTTCCTCTGCCCCCCCTTCCACGACCTCCCCGCCCGTGACCTGGCTTTGCATCCTCGTTGGCTTTGGTTGCTTCCATCATGGCATCCTGTTTTTCCTTTGTCAAGACTTCAGCAGCCGCCGCCTTTAGGGAATGTGCACATTAGCTAGCACAGATCGACACACCTATCATATCACTCCAAAAACCTGACACCCTGAATACTATACTTCTTGCGACTCCGAAGCCCCCTGCCTTCATGTCATACATTTGCGCACGTTCAGCAAAGCTTTTTGCCCTAGCAAGATGAACACCACGGGACTCTGAAGGTTCGGGGTCGCGTGCAGCCTCAGGATCCGGTAACCTCTTTAGGGGCAACTTGTCCGAATCCCCAGAAGACCCAGAAGCTTCCGAAGCCACAGCTGCTTCGGTTCCCAGGTCCACCAACTCTCCATCCACGCTGCCGGCGTTCTGCCAGCGCTCGGCAACGGCTTCGATGTCGTACGTTTGTGTCTCCACACGACCTGGGCACTGGCTGCATTTATGGATTTGGGAAGGGATACAGGGTTGTTCAGGGTTTTGATTGGGTTTTAAGAAAAAGGATAAACTAAGACTATTGTAGGGTTGCAAAAGCAGACAAGCTAGCTAGGTTGATAACAGGGTTGTTCAAGGTTTGGGTTTGAATTGAGAACGAGGGTGTTGCGATCTTCGGTGCATGCAATCCGAGGGTGCTAGGAGGCACAGAACAGCTGTAGATAAGGTTTCTGTTCAGGGGTTGCCATATAGGGCTGTATAGGGTTTAGGGATCCTCGGTTTGGGGTTTGACGGAGGCATTCTGGAGCTACAAGGATTCCATGGTGGCTGTAGGTAAGGTTCATTTACCATAACTGAAAGTTCAACACGGGCTGACTATGGGGTTTAAGGGACTTAGTGAGGGTTTGAAGTTTCGGGATCAGGGTTTCGGGTTGGCATTTGCAAATGCATCGATGCCGGGGTTTATAGGCTTGGCTGGGGCTGCAATACATTAATCATAACCCAGGCGTGCTCGGACAGCAATTGCTACGAGTGGCTAGGGTCACCACGGACGGGACCATCGCGGCGGAAGGTCGTCTTTGCGACTCGATCCTCCTTCGTCTGCTTCCTGGGCGGAGTATGAACCACAGTGTAGGATATATATCAAACATGTACACACACACACACATATGCTCGTGTCACAATTGCATATACATGCCAAGGATCAACTGCAACAGTCGCTGCTTGAGATCGTTGAGGCGTTCGGCTTTTGACATAGCCATGAAAGCCCTAGCTCGAAGCGGCGTGGGAACAGGACGTTTAGGGGCCTCGTTCTCCTCATCCGAACACAGAATCAACTCAGGTTCCGCAGATGCTTCAGCCGTCGATGCCAGGACAGCACTGTTGCCAGACGTGTGCCCCGAGACCCGTGTGGCTTGTGTTGCCCTGGAATCCTCATTCTCAGCCCTCGCATTGCCTATGTGTCCGGAGACCTCCACTGTAAGTGGCTTTGCACTGGAATCCTCATTCTCAGCCCTTGCATTGCTTATGTGTCCCGGGACCTCCACTGTAGGTGGCTCTGCACTAGAACCCTCAGCCTCATTCGAAAGCGCTAAGACAGCATCTGTCGACGGCTCATCGTCCTCATCTGCATCGTCCAGTCGTCCGTGCATGTAAGCTACAACGTCTTCATTCTCCTCGGGTTCAGGGTCCTGGTCATCTGCCAAGTTCTCGTAATCATCGTCATCAGCTTCAGCAGCTGGGGCATTGGCATCCTGCAGCACACGAGAGAGAGTCGGGAGAGAATACAGGGGCCACTACGGGGTTCAAAAATAATTTAGTATCATCAAAACATGCTAGGGTCCTCTTCGTCGTCACTGAGTAACTCGGATACACGATCAGGGTACCATGCCTCCATCAAGATTTTCTTCAGCTTCCGGTTGCTCTTTTCCTTGGTAGGATGCTTAATTATACACATCTTCGAGTCAGGATTGCACACATGCATAATGCGAAATTTGCACGGCTTGCTCAGCCTAGAGGCACGTGGCCGGGTGGTTTGTGCCAAGCGCTTGATGAAGAAGGAAAGGAATTTCCGAAATCCCCAAGCATCGCACTGAATTTCTCCCTTGGTAGATTTCAGGCCGGTGAGGTTCCAAACCGCTTTCACCTGGTGGGGATGTTGCAAAACCAACTAGCTAACTAGCTAGCAGCATTAATCCTATCAAGCCTTCTATAGAACAGGAACTATCAAAGCCCCCGGCCTCTGCCAGTAGAGAAGTCACCCTCGGCGACTTTGGAAGTGGCATGTTCGCCGCCCACAAACGGAACAGGGGTTCCAAACTTTCATAGTTTAGCGCAGCACTCGCATATGATGGGACACCAGTAAGTTCGGCCTTGGGCCACTTTAACAAGTAGCCGTCCAGCAACAAACGACGTCTGGAAGCCGAGCATGCCTCCCACTCGGAAGCAAGGCCTTCCAAGGCCTGCCGTTCCGCATTGGCTCTTGCAGCCATGGTGCACTGTAGCCCTCAAAGCTAAAGCTAAAAGAGCTTAAGATCTGAACAAAATCCTTCATAGAGCCCATGCACAACGGTTCGATCGAAACCTCAATGCATGCATGCACTGCATCGGATCAGAACTGTGAAGGACCTGTCGCGCTGCACTGGATCCGGGGTCGCTGCTGCTGCTCGTGTCGGCGAGTCGACCAGGCAGCACCTGCGCATTGAGGGCGATGCACACGGATCTACTCCACACACAGCAGCCGGAAAGCACACCCACACATGTTTCACTCCTGCACAGCACTGCATGTGGATGCAGCCAAAGTCGTGAAGCCCGGCAGCTGAACTCTTGTAAGAAGCCATGCTCATATGCCCAGTAGAAGCTGAGATCTAGAATGGTTTAGCACAGGCTGTCCAGCATATGCCTAGCCCTGCTGACTCTCACTTCCGACAGGCTCTGCGCCCTCGCTGCGCGCATCTGAACCAAAGGTTTCCTGAGGAAGAGGGCAGTGGATTCTTGTAGTAGTTGTACTTAGATTAATTACTGCCCTTTTCAACTGAATCTTGCTATCCCCTCTTCGTTTCAATCCCGGGCACTGCCGACGAGCCGTCAGTGAGCGATCCTGACAGAGGAGAGAAAAGGTTTGGGGACCGAACTACGGGGCAGCTATAGGGCTTCGAGATCAAGCTCAGGGCTTATATAGGGTTTCGGGTTTGTAGGTTCAGGGTTGCATGGGACCCGGAGAAACGGCGAATTGAATGTTCATGGGGGCTTCAAACGTGCATGAGTCCTGTAAGGTAGGACTGGGCAAGATCTTTTGCGAAGCCACCCACACGATGGTTCACCATCACCGTCTTGACCATGCTCGGCTTCACGTTGCAGCCCTCCTGGAATACACTTTGGGTTATTGAGCACTGAGACAGGGCTAATAAACTGATGGTTCCAAACAAAGGTCCTGCCAGTCCGGCACTAGCACAAGGAAAGCTTTCGTCCAAAACTCCAGCGGCAAATCGCCCAGACCTGCATCGGGTAGTTTCTCTAGAAAGCTTCACAAAACATCGAAAAACAGGCAAGATTCCCGAACACTACAGGCCTTGATCAGTGATCTGCCTCCGGAGGCTCAGGTCCAACCCATCCCACCATGTACTCATGAGAGTGTATATCACACTAGGTCTACTCAAAGTTAAGCTGGTGGCTGCAGCACTCCGGCACTCATTGCATTCAAGAGCAGGCACATGCATCACATGATGGGTGTTGCACGAACAGCTGCATGAGCAACATCACAAAAGGCAGCAAGGGGGCGGCGGCACCTCAAAGCGAAAAGGAATTCCCAGAGCCATCGGTATCCATGCCACGAACTTGCGAATCTTCGGAAGACCCCTGTGTTTGATCAGAAGCAAACCTGTCACAACCTGTGTTGTACGGCAACTCCACAATGTTTGATTCCATGACCTTTCTGAATCCGAAACAGACCTGCAGTGATCCACTTGTGCTGAATCGGACCTCTTCGAACCATTCTCAGCTGGATTGCCGAGCGAAAGCTAATTTCGGGCACAGGTCTGATTTATACTATGAGACCGAATCAGAGGTTAGCGAAAGCCCGATTCAGACTAGCCCAAATATTTGGGCTCGCGGGGAAGTCCAGGTAAGCCTTAAGGGCCTTAAGCCCTAAGCCCTACACTCTAACCCCTATAAGGTACACTATGATTGATGCCTTACAGGGAAACCCTCCGGTTCAGGGGTTAAGGGTATCGGGTTTAGGGTTTAGGGGTTTAGGGGTTTTTAGGGTCTAGGGGTTTAGGGCTTAGGTTTAGGGGCTTAGGGTTTAGGGGCTTAGGGGTTTAGGGTTTAGGGGCTTAGGGGTTTAGGGAATAAGTTTTGGATTGAAGGGTTTCGGGCTTAGGGTTATGTGGTTGAGCGTTTATAAAGGGTTTAGGAGTCAGGTGCTCATGTCCATCCGGGTATCGTTGTGTATCGCACTTAGCGGGCACTCATCGCAGAGCTGCGACGGCCAGCTGCTCTTCGCTGGGACATGGTCTGACGAGCTGCGATCCGGCGACGCGAAGCACAATCAAGCCGCGCGGCCGAAACCTCCAGCACAGGGCCGGTGGCACGTGCCCAAGCAACACGTGCCGTGGAGTCGGTACGCCCGACACCTGAGCCGACTGCGTCTACGGTGGCCTATCGGCAGGACATCCGCCAAATCATTGTGAGCAACCCCAAGAACCCGTCCTTTGTTGGCTTCTACGAGGGTCAAGGAGCCTCAGCATTGCAAGCGATCGAGTCCAGACTGGAGGGCGGCCGGTTATCCGGCTCTCGCGCGCGTCTACGCCGGGTCTCCAACAGAACTGAGGCGGCCCAGGTCTGGGCCGCGGCGCACCCGAGCGTGCCGATGCCGGATCTCCGGATGTGAATCACACTGCGTCGGCGGCAGATGGGCTGCTGAATGCAGTCAACGAGGCAGTGGCCAGTTTGGGAGACCAGCCGATAGCGGCTGGCTTGACGCCACTATAGGGGTCTCAACAATTACCTGTGGTATTTTGGGGGGGTTCCTTTTCATAAGTACGGTATAATGGGCCCAAAACCCTATTCTGATTATTCAGGCCACTATATTATTGTACCCTTATGGATCCGTTGTAGTAGCCCTTATAGACCTTCAAAGGGATCCCTTTGAAGGGAACCCCTATTCCAATAGTTGAAAGGGCCCCTGTATTAGCCTGCTCTGGAGGCTTCGCCAGGCATGGAGGTATGATCTCCCAGCCGCAGGCAGTTGTTAAGCCCTGATCAAGTTTAGGGTTTAGAGTTTAGGGCTTTAGTTTAAGGTTTAAGTTTAGGGTTTAAACGTTTAGGGTAATCCAAAAAAAGCCCAAACCCTGTGAACTGGTAAGCCCTAGAACTTCATGAACCCTGGAAGTTAGCCCAGACCCCCGCACGATAGCCTTCTACCGGACCCTTATTGAGCTCCAATCGCTAGAATCTCTTTTTGGAGGGAATCCACAAGCCAGTAGACAGAAGGTATACGGCTGAGGATCTAAATCCTGAATCGCCCATACTAAGGAATATAGCATAATTCCCATAGTTTGGGGTCCTGAAGGTATTGTAGGATTTATATGGGTGGTTGTCAAATTTGTTTTCCCTTGTTGGGTCCCCAATAGTATGGCATCGAATATTTAGGGTACCCAAAAAGGTACCCTAATTTTGACAAGTACCCAAATCTCAAAGGGTAAAAGGAGGGACCCCTAATAAGGACCCCTTCGGTATATACCCATAATATAGTCATTATATACCCATTATATAGCCCATTAATTTGATAATTATAATAAAAATATATATTTAAAAATGTATAATAAATATATAATTAAAAATATATAGGGTAGGGGTCCTTATTAGGGGTCCCTCCTTTTCCCCTTTGAATATCGTCAGCAGTATGTATGTCCCTGAGGTCCATCTGGAGTCGTAGCACTGCTTCCTCGATAGCTTCCTCCGTCCAAAGCCGGCCGAAGCGGTCGCGAAGCGAAAGTGACGAGGCAGCTTCAAGTTTACCGTAAAATTCGATCGGATGGACCATGCCCTGTCTTTCCCTAAACCCTAAACCCTACCGAGTGCAAACTAGAAGTTTCGGCAGACGAAACGACCAAGTGTTCTTGGGCTTATGACGAGTCTAGAAAAGGAAGGCTAGGGTTCATTCATTTTGAATGTTTATGGCGATCATCTGGAGGAGAACCCAAGAAGTCAACAAGAGCCTACCGTGGTGGGTTTGATGGTGAACGCTCGTTGTGGCAAGGTTTCGTCATTACGGGTTCATGGCCTGATCTAGGGGCGTAAATAATTACCAATACTAGTTTGCGGGGTTCCTTATTGCGAATATGGTATACTGGGCCCCCCAAAACCCTGTTCGAATCATTAAGGCCCCTATATTAGGTAAGTCCTGACCTGTCAACCTTCAACTTGCTAAAGTCGAAACTCCGAAATGTGAGCTTCCAAAAATTAGGGGTACATTATTTGGGGCCATTATGATAAGGATCCTACTATTTAGGGTCCTATATTGGGGTCCCCCATTTTCGGAAACTCCAAAACCCCACCGTCGTCCAGAAAGTGAATGCCAGTTGTTATAGAGAAAAGCGTTTGAGCACAGATTACCAGGCTTGTAGATGCAACTTCTAACCCTAAACCCTAAATCGGGTTCAGTTTTTCAGAGGTTCAGAGCTCGGTTTACGAATGTTAACGAGTCAACGTTGTGGACCTGTGGAACTTTGCTTCTTGCCTGAAACCCCCGGAGCTGCAGGCCAAAATACCCCTGTTCCTTCAACGTAAATGCAGGAACCTGATTAAGAAACCCTGGGCTTATAATCCTAAAATAGTAAAATTCATATAAGGAACCCATAATAAAGGCCCAAGGTTTCTTATTCCTACGGTACACCAAAACCCCCCCCCCCCTGTCGGATAGTAGGCTCAACCTTTTGGCTTCTATATGGGAGTTTCCGAAAATAGGGGACGCTGATATAGTACCCTAAAAGGAAAATCCCGATTATAAGGACCCCAAACAAGGTACCCCTACTTTTCGCAGATGCCCACATAATCCTACTGCAACCTAGAGGCTCCAAATATTGAGTGCCATCATGGAGCTAGGTCCCGAAAACCCTGATACGGATGGTCTTTTGGTGCCTAATTCCATAATCATACTACCTATGAAGCCTCTGGGTATTTCAAAAGTCTCACCTTTCTGGGGCTTTGTTTTTTCGTACCATGCTGGAATCGGGTAAACCCTAAACCCCTAAACCCTAAACCCTAAACTCCTAAACCCCTAAACCCTAAACCCCTAAACCCCTAAACCCCTAACCCCCTAAACCCCCAAACCCCTCAGAGCCCCTAAGCCCCAAAGTGCCTGGGAGAGGCCGAGGGCTCTGAGAAAGAGGAGCCCTGGGTCGGGATCCCTCACTTGGGCGCTTTCTTCAGCTTCTTGGCGCCTCCTTTAAGGGTAGGTGTAGGGTTTATAGGATTTAGGGTTCAGGGTTTTAGGGTTTATAGGATTCCTTCTTGGCGCCAAAACTGTTTTGGGAGGGCTCCTTTAAGGGTAGGTGTAGGGTTTAGGGTTCAGGGCCTAGGCTAAAAGAGAGCTGAGGGTTGACTGGGCGCTTTCTTCGGCTTCTTGGCGCCTCTTTTGGGAGGGCTCCTTTAAGGGTTCCTAGAAGGGTTTAGGGTTTGTGTTCCATTGTAGGGCTCCTTTAAGGGAAGGTGTAGGATTAGGGGCTTGGGGTAAGGTTTAGGGTTCAGGGTTTTAGGGTCAATAGGATTCCTTCTTGGCGCCTGTTTTGGGAGGGCTCCTTTAAGGGTAGGTGTAGGGTTTAGGGTTCAGGGTCTAGGTTAAAAGAGAGCTGAGGGTTTAATGGGAACTTCTTCAGCTTTTTGGCTTCTTTTGGAGGGCTCCTTTAACGGGTTCCTATAAGGGTTTAACGTTTAGGGTACCTTGGGGTTCCATTATAGGGTTCCGTTTAAGGGTAGGTGTAGGGTTGAGGGTAAAGTTTGTATACTTCAGGATCTAGGGTTTTCTGGGGTGAGGGTGTAAGGGTTCCTTGAAGGGCTCCTTTAGGCGTGGGGTGTACGGTTTTGGGGTTTTGTCGTTTAGTGTTTGTGTTTTTGGTAGTGTTCCTCTAAAGGGATCTATACCGGCTCCTGCAAGGGTTCCTTTAAAGGTATGGTGTAGGGTTTAGGGTTTTGCAGTTTTTGCTTTTTTTTTGAAGCGTTCCTTCAAGGGCGGGTGTGGATTTTTCGGTCCGGCGTTCAGAGGTTTAAGGCCTACAGTAGCATTGGGCCTAGGGTTGTGGGTTGTTTGGTCCAACCTTCAGAGGTCGGAGGGTCTAAAGTCGCATAGAGTCTACTGTTGATGATACCAATCCTGAATTACCTTAGGGACCTTAGACTATGGGAATTATTGTATATTCCTTAAAAGGGGAAGTGCAGGATTTGTATTATCAACCGTAGGGCTTCAGCTTCAGCTTAGCTTCTTTGCGACGGTTCCTCTGGTAGGATTTAGGGTTCCTGGTTTCATTGGGGTGCCTTTTTGGGGGTTTTGTGAGGGGTGCAAGGGCTGTCTCAGGGGGATCGGGCCTTTGGGGTTTGGGGCCTTGGTCAGCGACTGGGCCGCTTCTTGTGGGCTCTATCAATGGCCTACCTACCAGAACCTACCTTTTTGGTGGGTCCCCATAACCCTCAACCCTAAAGCTCTAAACCCTCGACCCGAATACCCTAAAGCCCTAAAGCCAAATGAAAACCCCTGAAGCCCTAAACCATTCAAAAAAAAACACAATCACATACCCTACAGCAAACCCCATAAAGTTGGAGACCGGATTAAGGCCAAATAGATTCCCTATACATTACTGCTAAGGATTGAGGCTATAGGGTTTCCAACTTTTGGGCTTCTACCCTAAAACCCTACACTATACTGTTGATGATATAAATATTGCATTACCTTCAGGACCCTAAACTATGGGACTTATGGTATACTCCTTATTAAGGGTAATGCAGGGTGTATATCATCAACCGTAGAGCTCCCCAGGCCAATGCCAGGCCGGGGTCTCTTCGGAGGCTCCACCGGCTGTGGAGGGCCCAGAGCAGATCGAGGATTCCGTCCCTGGTTGAGTGTCCCTAAACCCTAAACCTTTGATGGTTTCGGGAGTTAGTGTTTGTGGTTTATAGGGCTTATAGGGTTTATACGGATTTGTACGGAACTAGAGGGGTTCAAAAAGGAGACTGGGTTTCTACGGATCTGTCAGGGTTGACGACGGGTCGATAACGGTTTAAGGTGGTTTATACTGATTTGTAAGAGTTTAAGAGGGGTTGGCAAAGGTGGGTGTTTGCAGCATAAGGGTTTGGGGGTTACGGGTTCAGGGTACTTGGGTTCAGGGATGGTGTTTGAGATTCAGACCCAGGGACGGACACGGAAGGGGAGATGTTGCCGGCATTCTAGTGAATCCATATGGGAGTTTCCGAAAATAGGGGACCTTAATATAGTACCCTAAATAGTAGGATCCTGATTATAAGGACCCCCAAATAAAGTACCCCCAATTTCGGAAACTCCCATAGGGATCATTTGTGGGTTTCAGGTTTTCGGCCCAGATTCAGGATTCACCCGAACCTTTAGCGACAGCGCCGCTGTTTTTCGCAAGGGGACCCTCGATTTCTTTACTTTGAAGTGCATGGTTTCTGTCAATAGATCGTTTCCGGATCTGAGGGTGCCCTGAATTTCTTAGCCCAGCTTTCTTGATCTGACTGGGCTCTCACGTAATCCAATTCAGGCTTCCAGAAAGACGCAGGCGCACGCCAGACGGACAGACTCGGGGATTCGCTAACCATTGATATTGGGGGAGCTAAGGAGCCAGGGATGATGATAGTCCCTAATGTAGGAACCCGATTAAGAAACCTTGGGCCTTTATTCGGGCTCCTTATATGAATGCCCATGGATGGGATGCAAGGGGCCCTATATCCTGGATCGTAAGCCCGAAGCTTAAACATAGCCCAGAACCCAACAATTACTGCAACCCTACGACCCAGAAAGGTGCAATAGCGAACCATAGGCATTATACTCACTCACATCTAATCTACACCTTTTTGGACAGCAGCACTACCGGGGAAACCTGGGGCGAGGCAGGCGTCATGATCTCGAGACAGCCCTGCGATTTGCAGACAACCGCTCCAGCGACAGCTTGCACTTCGAGAAGCTTTGCTTGGTCTTGGGAGAAGAAGCTCGAAGCTCTGTGCAAGGCTCGTGCGTTATGGCGGCGAAGGATCGGCTTTGGCAGCAAAGACCATTGCATGGCAAAGCAGAGCAGAGCCGGTTGCACCCGCACTCGGTTTTGCAAGAGGCTTACCGATCGTATTCATGGCAGTTTCTTTGGTTGGCGACCCTGTTTTAGTGTAGAACCCTAGCACTACACTCGATTAATGACTCGATTAACCCAAACAAAGCCCTGAATTCTTGAACCCTAAACCGTATTAATCGAGACAGCAGGTAGGGTGTAGTGGTTTTGGGCCGACGGGCTTCGGCTATTGGCACGCACCCCCGCCTTGGAGCTTCGCAAGCAAAAGAAATGCCTTCAGTAGTGTAGGTGACCTTTAACCTTGTTGGGGCACTATACTTGGAGGTTCATGGGTAGTTGCAAGTAGGGCTATAAGTCCCCTAATAAGGGTTATCATCTTTCCTGTAACGACACTTGTAACCTCCAAGTAATACCGATATATTCCCAATGATGAACCATCAGTTCCCATATGGGTGGTTGTCGAAATTAGGGTCCCTGTTTGGATACCCTAAATACTAGGTGCCGTACTACAATAGGGACCCCCAAAAGAGACCATAGTTTTGACAACTACCCATATGATCATACCCTAAACCCTAAAGCCTAATTTTGACAACTACCCATATGATCATACCCTGAACCCTGAAGCCTAATGTTGACAACTACCCATATGATGAATTACTGAACAACTAGGAAAAGCCCGCCTTGAAGGAGAGCAAACGGTTTTTGGATCTTCTGGAAGGCCCAGGGTTTAGGGTTTAAGGTTTAGGGTTTAGGGTTTAAGGTTTAGGGTACGGCCCCCACTCAGTAATAGTTGACGAATATTCATAATATAGATAAATTATGACCTTAATAGTAGCCCATTATAGACTCTTACTGTATGGGGGCAGTACCTAAGGCCCACCAGACCAGCATTTGCCTATTGTGGGTGCTTCTGTTCTTCGGAGGTTCAGGCATCTTTCTTGTTTTTGAGTTTGGGTGGTTGGGCTTTAGTGCAGTTCGTGATTTAAGGTTGCAGTTGGGGCTTCATAGTTTAGAGCTTTGTGTTTTAGATAAATTCATGAGGCAATGAGGGTTCAGGGGCTAGTGCTTACCCAAAGGGTCGTAAGTACCTACATTCAGGACCCTTTGGGTGGTTATTATTGCTATGACTGCAATATGTTTACATTCGATGAGGCACGAACCGCAAGCTAGCGTCTCGGAGTAGCCCCTTTTGGGCTACGAAGGCTCCGGTTGATTCTACGACTGTGGGGCTTCAGGTCTAGTAGAGGGGCTTAAACAATTAAGTAATTGCCAATACGGGTACCTTATGATAACTACAGTCCATTTATTTAGCCCACAACCTTATTCTAATTATTAAGGGCCCTAGATTAGACGGTCGTGGCTTTTTCAGGTTGAGCTGATAGCCCATGGTCACCTGAAGATCCTGCATCTTAAACCTTACTTCAAAAAGCCAAGCCCCAAAGCTTAAACCCTGAGACCTGCAATCGTTTTTTCGTAGCAAGCTTCCCGAGCGCGGGAAGAAATTAGGGTTCACAAAAAAACTGAACTTGCAAAAAGAGCCCTATAGTTTGAACTCCTAGCCCTACATCTTAACTCAAGACAGGGCCCCTCTCCGATGACGAAGACTCGGACGGCGACGAAAGAATGGCCTTCTCCGGCAAACAGCAGGCGGCATAGTCATGGGTTTCGGACGTGATTTGGGGTGTAGGTGGGTGGGTATGTGGGGTTCAGGACATGTTTTTGGCTCTCACCCTAAACCTTAAACCCTACAGGTGTGCGGGGCTTTGGGTTCTAAGAGCCTACAGCCTACGCCTTGAATCTTTCGAGCAGTCGATTCAATTCCCTAAACCCTAAAACCTAGGATTTGGGGCTTCACCGGTAGCAGGCGAAGGGCGACTTGATGTTCTTTCTGGTCTTCAGCGCCGTGCTTCTACCATGTAGGTGTTTTTTTGGACTTAGGGGTTTAGGCGTTGGGTTTACATACATAGATAGATATAGGTCCGGAGCCTGCATACGAACCCGAAGGCATCAAATTGTGAAGCCCTAGCACGCTTTGTCCTAAAAGCCTGAAAGCCTCTAAAGCTGAAAAGCCCTAAAATCCTATATCCCTAAACCCCCAAACACCGAAACCGTAAAGCCCTGAAAGCTCGACACAAGACCCTTAACCTGAAAGGGTCCTAAGTGTTTTTACGGGGGATACTTACCCAAACCATATTAGCAATTCCTACTCTAGAAACCCTAATTGCATTCCACCAAACAGGTAACCCAAAACCCGTAACCCTACACCCTGAACACAAAGACCCAACACCCTAAACCCAACATACCCTTAACCAGGTGCCTCCCAAGGCAGAGACACCCCGCTCGCCCGCCGAGTCATCGGAGGCGATTTCGGAGAGGCCCCGTTCGTGTACAGGTTTTAGAGGATTTAGTGGTTTAGGGTTTTGTGGTTTGGTTTCTTAGGGTTCTGTAAGGCTTGAAGGTTTTTTGCTGTGAGGGTTCTATTACGGGTATGTACTATGGAATTGTCGGGGTTGAGGGTTTCAGGCTTTAGGGGTTCCTTTAAAGGCTTTTGAGCGCTCCTTTATTAAGTGGTCTATAAGGGTTTGTGCCAGGATGTCAGGGTTTTAGTACAGGATTTGGGGCTTAGATCCTTTTTTGGAGTTCTAGAGGGGTCCTTGTTGCAGGGGCCCTCGTGTTTTGTTGCACCTGTTTTAGGCTGACCAAGGGTTAGGATTCAGGGTTTTTGGCTTTTGGGTTCAGGGCCGTTTAGAGTTTAGGGTTTAAGGGTTGGGGTTAAGGGTTAGGGTAAAGCTTGGGGTTTAGGGCTTTGAAGGATCCTTAAAGGCAGCCTTTCATGTTCTACATTGAAGTCAGCCAGGAACCCCCCAAGCTTAAACACCGGACCCCTAAACCCAAATCCTAAACTCTAAACGAACCGTAAACGCCACAATTACCTTAAACCCTAAACCCTAAGCATACCGTAAACGCCATACCTTGAACCCTAAAACCCTAAAGCCCTAAAACCCTACAACCCTAAACCCCACACACCCTCAGCCGCTTTGGAACCCCACTCCAAGAAGTTTCACCCAAGAAGGCCAAAGTCGGAACATCGGAACTCCAAAAGCCATTTACGTACAGTCTCCAACGTGGTTAGGTTCGTGTATATCTGTGTGTATATATATATATACAAACACATAATTATCTGTATACATATATATATATATATACACTCATGTATGTATACATGCACAAAAACAAATAAACAAATAAATAAACATGTGTATATATATATATATATATGTATACACTTATGGAATATATATAATGTATTATATTAAGTTATATTATATATACTTATGCATGTGAGCGAACCCGAAAAGGTACCATCACTTCACATTTAGATCCCTACATAAGCCCAGCCAAGAAATTCGGCTGTTGGGATGGACTTCTTGGGTTTGGGTGTTCTTTTCATTGGCCTCACGGCTCTGAATGGAGCAGATCATAGAGCCGTAAACCCAAAGCCGGAAAGTTACTCCTAAACCGTAAGCCCCTAAAGACCCTCACGCCCACGCCCAGAGATGGTTGATGGACGCGGCGAGTTGGACTTAACAAAGCTTCGGAGGGTGCAAGACTCAATCCAAGGGTAAAAGGAGGGACCCTTAATAAGGACCCGCAGGTTTATGCCCTTAAAATAGTCACTATATACCCATTATATAGCCCATTCTTGGGTAGGGGTCCCCATTAAGGGTCCCTCCTTTCCCCATTGAAAGAATCAAGGTGGTATAGGAGCCTGGTGGTCTGAATGGTTCGCTCTTGATCTTGTCGCAAGAACTGAGCCATTCCGAAACAGTTGTCGCAATAGGTGAAGCTTTGAAGTACCAGTTTAGTTGCAGATACCTCGGCCTCAACCACAAGCCTAATGCTAGATCTTTAATTTAAGCAATCGAGCAGGGATGGAAGTGTGGGCGACAAGTCCGCGTCGGATCTCTCAATGGAGGACACCGGGAGCGTATGAGATCATTTACTGTATACTGCACTGTGTACTTTGATACTACTATTGCTTCCTGTGCTATATAGACTGTACTACAATATACTGTCTACAATGCTGCCGGCAATATACTGCCAGCATGGTACACAAGATCTTGTGCTTGATTTTTCACGTACAACCTAGACCGGGTATGCCTGCAGTCCTGCAGTGAGTGTGCGAAGGGGCTCCTTGGGGATAAATGAAGTGTGTGTGTGTGTGTGTGTGACTACTAATACCATTATTACGACTCTTTCTTGATATTAAAATGAATAAGTCTTGTATATGATATTCGATCATATCCCCTTATCATCTCTTACCTTATCTAGTCTGATATCATCTTATATTCTTCACTTCATACCTTTCCTTCCTTTTTCTTTCGGCCCGGAGGCGCTGACACTTCCGAAGCCGCCGAGCGCTCCGGGCACTCCGATCTCACCGGCGGAGCCCGAGTCTGGCAGGACGCTTGGAAGGATTTCGGGTTTAGGGTTCTGGGTTTAGGGTTCACGGTTCAGGGTTTAGGGTTCAGGATTTAGGGGTTTTCGATTTGCCGTGGGTTTCGGGTTTAGGGTTCCGGATGTAGGGGTTTAGGATTTGCAGGGTTTCGGGTATAGAGGGTTTCGCGTTGAGGGGTTTAGGGGTTCAGGTTAAGGGGGGTTTCGGGGTTTAGGATTTAGGGGGTTTCGGGTTTAGGAGGTTTAGGGGTTTAGGGTTAGGGGGTTTCGGGTCTATGGGGTTAGGGGGTTTCGGGTTTAGGGCTTCGTAAAGGTTTCTGAAGGTTATAAGCTATAGGGCATAATTTCAGGGTTTAGGGTCAGGGTTTCCATAAAGGCGTATCGGGGTTATAAGGATGACAGGGCGCAGTTCAAAGTCAAAGGCCTCCAGTGAAGGCTTGTTTTTGGCTTCCTCCAAGGTGTTCGACAAGGTCGGGGCTCCATCAGTGTTATAGGCCGGAACACTTTCGAACAATTTTCTCTTTGGGTTTTTTTTGGGGGTGTTATAGGTTTATTCCAAGGGTAAAAGGAGGGACCCTTAACAAGGACCCCTAGGTATATACCACTAATATAGCGATTATATACCCATTATATAGCCCATTATAGGGCAGGGGTCCCCATTAAGGGTCCCTCCTTTTTCCCCAGTCTAACCAGCACTTCCCGATTGCAGGCTCCGGGGTCTGGGAATTAGAGGCTTTCGGCGTTGGTGTAGGCATCGGGCTCTGGCTTGTTTCGACACCCTGCGGCCCGAAGACCCTAAACCAGAAAACCCTAAACCCCTGACCCCAAGGGTCCATGTATCCATATGGTATATACATGGGCCTTAAAGTAGTCTCCACAGTATATACTATTTGGGTACACGGACCCTTGGAGTAGCACCGAAATCCGCAAACCCTCCAGCAACATCGAGCCGAAAGCCCCCCTCCCGCTGGATCCCAACACCGCCGCCTCCAGGACAGGAGGCAGCGAAGAAAAGTCGGGGACCGACTTCTCCATGGAGGACAAGCCCTCACACGTTAGAGGGTTTAGGATGTAGGGTTAGGCTTTTGGGCTTGAGGTTTAGGGTTTAAGGCTTGAAGTAGGGACCCAAAAAGGCACATAAGCATAAGCATTTTACCCGGATATCCCTACCTTATTGGGCTTCCTTTTAAGGGGGTTTATATGGGACATCCCTATCCTAGTTGTTGCTTATGTGCTTTTTTGGGGCCCTATGAAGGTTAAGTGCTTAGTGTCGAAGCCCCAACATTGCGCCTGGCTTGGAGATTTTAGGTTTTTCGACAGTCCAAAAGCCGGAAATGCGAGAGTGCGCCTAAGACCCCAAAGCCCTAATGTTCAGTGTTTCAAAACCCCGAAGCCCTTGTTGAAGCCTCTCAGCACCCACTACCCAGAAATGCCTTCACTAAATAGTCTAGAACTAGGCATCCAGAGCATACATCTTGAAACCCCGTATTAACCAAATGTTCAGCATGCACACCCTAAAACCCCGAGCTGGGAGCATTAAAGATCTTCAAACATCTCTCCAGGAATCTTCAAGCACTTCCACGGAAGAGAAATCCCCGATCAGCAATGCTTCGGCATCTCGGTTTCCCTATAGGCCTATAGCTTTTGTTGGATGCATATGTTGTCTTTCTTGCCGTAGGGATTCACTGGTTGACTTGGACGTTTACGGCTTGGGGTCTTGGACATATTGTATTATTGTGGTCTGAGTATAGCTTCTCTTCTGTTTGATGTCGGGTTTCCCTTCCTGAGAAGTGACTGACGAGAAAACTTTGATGCTAGCAGGGTTTCTAGACTTGGTGTGTGTGGAAACGTGTCTACGTGTTCGGGCCTGGTTCCTGAAGAAGAGAGGTGCTGGGCGATGATGAAGTGGATCCGGCAACGTGGCAGCGGAAGGGCGCAGGGTTGAGGAGTAGTTGGGTTAAGGGGATTGATTTTCAGAGTTAAAGGTGTGAACGACTCTATCCCGAAGGCAAGGGGCCAAGAATCACATCCCCCCCAATTGCTAGCCCGCAAGACTACTATCCGAAACCCAAGTACCTGATTACTACTGGTAGCTACTTTGCACCCCTGGCATCAGGAGTGAAGGTCCAATGGGTACAGGTTTGCTGATGGAAGTGCGGAGCTTGACCTGTTTCTAGAGTCCTATACACCTGTACCCTCAAGTCTAAACCTTAAACCCTCAAGCCCCTAGTCCTACAACCCCAAAGCTGCAGGATCTCATAGTCTAAGTCTGGTATGGGTTCTACCTAGAGTCCCTTTTGTGCTTGTTTTTGAATGATGAAGAAGTTATGGTATAGAACAGAAGGCAACTAAGTATGAACAAGAGGAGCTAAGACGGAGACTGCAAAAGCGTAGGGTTGAAGATTGCGGGTGTATGTACGGCTGTAGGAACTATGTCTGGAACGCCTTCTTTTCAAGTTTGTACCAGGAATGCCACTGTCTCATAAGCCTGGCCGTAAGCTAAAGATCCGAAACCCGAGGTCCAGCTGGTCAGCCGAGACATGCTGCTGGATCTAGCAATCCCTCTGGTCACTTCGGCGGCGAAATTTCGGGCTCCTGGTTTAGGGATATACCTTAAACCCTAAAGCCATCCCTGCACCGAGTCCCGAGCCGAAAACCCTGATGACTAAACCGCCTTCTCCGACCGTGTGCGGTTCAGGGTTGTGAGGTTCGTTGTGCATTTCAGATTTTTCCGGATTGAAGCTCGGTACCTTAACCCCCAACGCAGAGCCTTACAACCCCCTCTCAAGAGAAAAGCTTATGAACAACCCACATCCCTTGCGGAAGATTCATTGTCAATCGCTTCGAAAACATAGAAATAGCACCCTTATAAAGCTCAGTAATTCACACGAACAGCTTTAACCCTAAAGCTCAAATTAAACTGGTCCCAATGCCGTAGACGCCGATTTTTTGGTTTTCCTTCCGGGGGTCAAAGCCTGTACAATTGAGTCCTTAGAGCCTTAGGGTAGCCGGGCAAGCTTCCCCTCTAAACCATCCTAAACCTTAAGACCTAAACCCCTAAACCCTAAGCCTTGACTCCATACATCCTAGAAAAGCCCCACAAGCCTCAGGTCATGGCGGCACCGACAGCCCAAGGATTTCCGGTGGTTCTGCGCAGCAAGGGCTTTCAGGCCGCCGGAAATATGGACCAGGAGGGCTTCATGAAAGGGTCCTACAAGTACCTATTTGAGTACCTATTTGGTGGAATGTCGGCTTTGTATCGTAGGAGTTGCGATTATGGGTTGGGTAAGTGGGCTAGCCACAGAGATATGGATCAGGGTGGTCCTTTTGAGGGTTAGGGCAAATTTTTAGTGTTTACATAGGGTTATCATCGCAGCTCGAAACTGAGGTCAAGTGTTAGCCGTGTTGGCATTAAGAAGGAGCAGACAGGCTGGTTAAATCGTGCATGTTGACGAGACTACTTTGTCATAGTTGGGTAGCATTTTACATTTTCATTGGTACTTAAACCCAATAGGGAATAACATGTACGTTTTTAATCCTATCCCAACACTGAACTAGACTAGAGACCCGTTGCGGAGAAGTAATATAGCTATTATAATATACCCATTATATCCCATTATAGTGTAGGGGTCCCCATTAAGGGTCCCTCCTTTTCCCCTTTTGAGAAGGGCAACCCTGATCAAAGCCCTACCTCCGAAGGCACCCTTCCTACCTGGGTGGTTGTCAAAATTAGGGTTTAGGGTTTAGGGCCTAAATATTAGGTGCCGTACTGTTTTAGGGATCCAAAAAGGGATCATAGTTTTGACAACCACCCACCTGTAGCTGCTATGCGGGTCCTCTCTGGCTATGCTAGGCTCAGTAGACGACGAGGCAATTCAGCTGCTTGTAGCAATTATTCATTGAGCTTGTTATGGCAAACTTCGTTTGCCTGAAAGTTTGAGACAGTTTTTCGGTAGAAAAACCGATGTGTGGCTTAGGGTTGAGGGCTTTGGGGGGGTTCAGGACTACTTGTAACTATAACAAAGTATCACATAATACGACACATTTACTATTCGTAATGCATGAGTAGATAGAATTAGCCCATACATCATGATATAAATTATGAGAAAACTTAGTATAGAAGCTTAGGAGCTTAGGTCAACCTGCTGTTGGCGCAAGTGAAGGTTTGAGATGCCCAGTAAACATTGCATAGAAGGGTGTAGAGTCTAACCACAAAGGTGGCGTGAACACAGGGCCTGCTTGGAGGTTCATATAGGTAGTTATAAGTGGAGTTATAAGTAATCTGCTTATAACCCTTAATTATTAGACAGAGGACTCATAACCCCACTTAACACTTCCCATGAACCTTCCGAGTAAGTTTCGGGTTTTGCGTTTGGGTTCCAAGCCGAAGGCCCGAACCCTGAAGAACCGCACCGTGAAACGCGTAGCTCGAACCCCTCGGATCCCCGGAACATGAGCAGCTAAACCTGGAGCCTGAACATCCGGGGTTCCGCAGTTTCGGGTTTAATCTCTCTATTCTATGCCTGATGCAATGAGACTTGTTTCACACACTTCAAGCCCTGAACCCTACACCCCTAAACCCAAGCCTTCAAGGAGCCTGGTATTCCATGTCGGGCTTGGGGTGTGGTCACTTGCCGTCGAGAGGCCTTGCCAGAGCCGAGTGTGGCCATCCCGCTCGGGAGTTGTGCAACTTGGCGGAAACACCAGGTTTAAGGTCTATAGGGTTTAGGGCCTTATACCGTAACCCGGAACAAGCCTTAAACCCTTAACCCCGGAAAGCCCTAAACCCTCATCCCGAAGACCCAAGCCGCGAGCCCAGCCCAATTCCAAACACTGCTTTCGCAGGTTAGATAGATAGGTGGTTGTCAAAATTATGGTCCCTTTTTGGATCCTATTATAATACGGCACCTACTATTTAGGGTACCCAAAAGAGACCATAATTTTGTCAATTTTTCAGATGGATCGATAAGCTTTCAGGCCCCATATCACTTTGGTGGGGAGACTGGGGGAGACGCGGGGGTCACCTAGAGCACTTCTGCAAAGAGCCCTACAGCACCGGGCTTCATGCAAAGGCATGGGCAGCTAGGTTGGTTTAAGGTTTAGGGTTTTATTGGCTGCAAACTCAACTTTTCAACTATTGGGGCTCTTATAAGGTAGTCGATTCTGAAAGTTTCAACTTTTTTTCCCTTGGGTTTTGGGGTAGTCTAGCAGAGCTGTAGAACCCAACATTGTCAACTGAGGCTGTTCTAGTACCAAGCACTTCGCGACACAGTCATTTTTGCTGCTTTTTACAAGCATGCCTTGCATTTGCCCACTCAAGTCCGAGAAGCCAGTTCCGTATACAGTACAAAACGTAAACCCGCAACCCTAAATCCTAAACCCTCAACTGAACCCTGCAACCCTGTCCTTCACCGTGGGTGATTATGCTAGAACCGAAAGCACCAGGGAGTTTCCGAGAATGGGGGCCCCTAGTATAGTACCTTAAAAGTAGGACCCTTATAATAAGGACCCCAAGATACGGTACACCTAATTTTCGCAAACGCCCACCAGTCTAGTTTTGCCAGTACGCCGTAAACCCAGAAACCTCTATGAACCCTTACACCCCCTTAATCCGGAAACCTCTGCATGCCGTAAACCCTAAACCCCGAACCCTAAAACCCTAAGCCCTAAACCCCGAACCCTAAGCCCTAAGCCCTAAACCCCGAACCCTAAGCCCTAACTAAAGCGCGAACCGAACCCTAAGCCCTAAACCCCGAACCCTAAGCCCTAAACCCCGAACCCTAAGCCCTAAACCCCGAACCCGAAAAGGACTTATCTTGAACGATTGGGCTGAGGCAACAGAAGCACTTCGACCGACCTCGTGGCTTTGATGCATCAGGTTGAATCATTATAACAGGGTTTAGGGATTAGGGTTTAGGGTTTAAGGTTTAGGGGATTTCTGTAGGATTCATCGTTTAGGGTGTACGACTTCGGGATTCCAGAGCATGTTGAAAAGGTTTCGGGATGTTGGGGAATGTTAGGGTTCTTAGTGTCCGTGGTTGGGTGGGGGGGAAGGCGGAAGGGGGCAGTTGTTGCAGGGATCCTTAAGAGCTATGTGGGGGTTTCCGAAAATTAGGGGTACCTTATTTGGGGGTCCCTATAATCGGGTCCTACTATTTAGGGTACTATATTAGGATCCCCCATTTTCGGAAACTCCCATGTTGCAGTAACGGCAGGATCGTTGCGTCGGCACCCTTAGAGTAACAAACACAAACCCCAAACTCCAAGCCACTAAACTCCCAATAATAGAGCAACCCGAAGAGCGGTAAAGCTGTTCTACATTTGGCTCCAAACCCAACATCCTAGACCCACAGCGCGAAATTGGCGTTCCCTGCCAAAGAACCTAACCTTTCAAGGACTTATACAAGGAGTTCACAGCCAGGAGCGATAAAAATGGCAGGTTATGTGGGGTTCAGGGAGGCTGCAGGGCCCTAAATCCTAAACCCTACACCCTGGCTGCAGGGCCCCTAAATCCCACACCCTGGCTTAACACGGAATAACCTACCTTTTTTAAGGACCTAGAAAAGGAAACCATAGAGGAACCCTAGAAAGGTAGGTTATTCAGGGTAAAGGTAAGCCCTAAAAGGGACGGTGGTAGGGTTCTTAAGTCCTGAGAGCCCCCTCTTGCTGCCAAGGATGGAGTTGCAGCAGACATGGAGCAACTTCTGTGATGCGATCACGCGGCTTCGCCTTTAATTCAGAGCGGTTCAGGGTTTTGCGGGTGTTTTTCGGGGTTCGGGATGTGAAATTTTTAGGCTGTACCTTAACCCTGAATAACCTACCTTTTTTGTGGCTCCTTACTATGGTTTCCTTAGATAAGTCCTTAAAAATGTAGGTTCTTCCGGGTTGAGGTAGGGTTTAGGGCTTTAGGGCTGAGGGTTCTCAAGGTTTCGCTTCGAGGGGTTTGGCCCTGAAGGGGTAAGTGAACGAGCTGCAGGTGATTCTCATGAATACTAGGATGCCCAGTAGTACCCTTATTCCCTTTTTGTAGTCCTAGGTTCCTTATAAAGTTACCCAATACCAAAAAGAGAGGCCTTTTTATTCTTAGGTTACTGGGTATCCCAGAATAGTACTTATTTCGAGCTCTTGACCCTCCGAGAATCTCATACCCCTAACATGTAGCCCGACACACCCGAGAAGGGTAGGAGCTGTAATGCAAGGACACTGGCAACCCAGGAAGAGATCCCTAAACCCTAAACCCTAAACCCTAAACCCTAAAACCCTAAACCCTAAACCCTAAACCCTAAACCCTACAACCCAGGAAGAGATCCCTCCGTTTGAGAAACCCCGAACTGGAAGCCCCTGCACAACGGGTTCGAACTTTACCCTGAGGGTCCAAAGCATGTAAATGGGTGGTTGCCAAAATTAGGGTCCCTTTTTGGGTCCTTATTATAGTACGGCACCTAATATTTAGGGGTACCCAAATAGGGACCCAATTGTGACAACCTCCCAAATGTTCTAGGTACTTGGGTTGGGGATGGTAGTAATTTCGGTCACCAGGATCTTGAGGAGCGTGACTTTTCGGTACTTGACTTTTAGGGTCAGGTGGTGCAAGGTGTTTTTTTACAGAGGAAGTTGAGTGTTTGCACGAAGGGGAGGCGACGGGGTAATTGGACTTGAATTTGGGTTTGGGTGTGTAAGGCTAGATCTTGAGGGCTTAGGCGTCTAGGCCCATTCTGAGAGCTTAGTGTCTTCAGGTGTTGGGTCCTCCAGCGTGGACAGGGTGTCAGAAAGAAGCGCCTCCATCATTCAGGGCTTCAGGGTTCGCTCTTTCGGGCTCCTTGTTGTTTTTTGCTGTATAGTACAACTCCCCCCCCAACAAAGCCCGTTCTAATTGCGAAGGCACCTGCAGTACTGATCTCAGACCCGACAGACATATGTGTACATTAAGCCTGCTGCTCTCAACCCTGAGCCCTGGTAGCCTTTAGGGTGTAGGGTCTAGCCTTTGGCCCTTAAGTTAGGTTTTATTGGGGTTTTGGTTTAGGGTGTAGGGTTGACCCTAAACCCTAAACCCCTAAAGTGGATTCTGCTGCGATTTCCCATGACGGCCGAGGGAAGGGCACTTCTACGTCGATGCAGCTACTGGCGCCCTCGCCTGTTTGTTGTTGGCTCCGGGGCTGGGGCTTTCGGTTTTAAGCATGTCAGGTTTTACCACTTCCTGGGCACTGCTGAAGGCACTTAACAGATGACATCACTTCCGAAGCAAGAGCCAACTTCGGAGTGGGTGGAGGACAGTACCCTACACCCGAACCCGGAAATGTGAGATTGATAGGGGAGTCACACGGCTCGCCAGAGCGCCGGTGCATTTGTATCCTAATTCTCCGAATTGAGTCCGTGCTGGGATCGTCAAGCGTGTGTACATCATGCTTAAGCAAGGATCCCTGACCAGGGTCCTTTTTGAGCGTTTCTGGTTTGGGAAGTCATAACTTGAGAGCTTGTTGAGCGTTGCGAATCCTAAGCACGAAATGCTGTACTTCCTGAACGCGACAGCCCGTATTTAGGAATCCAAGCCAATAATAACTAGACATTCTATTCGTTGGGGTTCCATGTTATCTAAAGCACCCCGCCTCCCAGAAAGTGAAGCATTCCAATGATCAAGGCCCCGATAGTGCACAGTTTCAGGTCTTGACCCTTGACTTGGAATTCGAGACAACCCCGACTTCACAGGATGTGGAACACTCAAACCACAAGGCAAAGCAAAACAACTGCTGACTTGCCTCGGGCACCCAACCTTCTATACTCCACCGGGATCCCAAGGCAAAACCCTAATTAAACCCTAAACCCCTTATAGCCTGTACCCTAAACCCTAAACCCCAAAACCCCTGCACCCCAAACCCCTCAATACTCAATCCTTGCAGGCGGTGGCGTGGTTGCCCTGGAGGGCTTCGATGACGTGGCAGCCAGCTTCAATTCTGGGTTTAGGCTTTTAGGGTTTAGGGTTTAGGGGCATAGTTAAAGAAATGACCAGTTAGCAATGATGCAATAACAGCCTTCTCACAGCCCCCCAAAAGTTCTATGAGCAGCATACCCCGACACTCCCAGTCTTATTACCACTGTTCCCTCCGTGGGGTTTGGCGGGATCTTGACCCGAACCCTAAAGCTAAACCCCGAAACCCTGCCTAGGCCCCTAAACCCCAGACCCTCGCAAGCCCAAAGCCCCAAGAGCGCTTGGGACTGGAGAACTTGGGGGGTCGGGTCATCAAGTCTCGGGACATCGGTTTGGGTTCCTGGGAGGGTTCCTGCTATAAAGGTTCCGTAATTAAAGGACTCATATGAGGGTTCCTTCAAGGGCTCTAGGGTTTGGTGTGGCGTCTATGCTATTGTTGTAATAATATATTACTGTGGGGGCTCCGTATTATATTTACAGTATAATGGGCCCCAAAACGCTATTCAAATTCTTAAGGCCCCTATATTAGGGTGTTGGGGTTTTGGGTTTCCGGCCGCAGGTGCTTTTGGGTTGTCAGTTGTAGGGCTTCTTTTGGTAGGATGCAGGGTTAATGGCCCAGGGCAGAGATTGTGCAGCCATGAGCCTTCTATATGGGTGGTTGTCAAAATTAGGGTCGCTTTTTGGGTCCTTATTATATTACGGCACCTACTATTTAGGGTTCCCAAAACGGGGACCATGATTTTGACAACCACCCATATATAGGCTCCACACGGTTACACGGTCATAATTCAGGGCTGTCCTCTTTTAAAGTGTTCTCCTGGCAGAGACCAAACAGATCCATAAAGGGGTGCCTCCCCTGACGAGCAAAGCCCCATCCCATGATGAGGATCATACCGATGATCTCCATTGTAGTTCGTTTTTGGCTAAACAAACCTTTGGTTAGTTTGTGCCAGCCTCCTGTAACAAAGGCAATGCAACCAAGACATTGAACTACAATACAAGCTATGCGCAATAAGGAGCTCAGGGGGGCCTAATCTTACCTGGCTCTTGTTCAGGGGTTTTATTTAAATTAACAGAATAAGGAACCATATTAGCTAGTTAATATGTAGGTCCCTATTATGGTAACTTAAATTAATTCCCTTAACGAGGTGCGCAGTACTGCAGATAATCGAGCTCCTAAGGCTTCAATTCTTCAGGGCTTCGGGTTTCGGATTGAGGGTTTCGAATTTGGGGTTTACGGTTTGGGGTCTCCGACCTGTAGATACTACCTGTATACTTGTTCCTTCATGTCACATTTGAAGAAGGCTCAGCCTACCTGTATTGCTTGTCTCAGCCCTCGAATCCCTGAAGCCCCAAGCCCGCGCCAAGACTGCGGCTTGAGGTCCTGCCTTCGGGTGAGTTCGTCTTCGTGCGGCCTTTCTACTGCAGGCAGACGCGCTCTTTGGTGCTAGGAGGGTTTAGAGCTGGAGGCTAGGTTTTGGGGTTTAGGCGAACGGTGGAGTTCCTATGGGCGCAGCTACCTTGTTGATGGACTTGATTGATTCATGGGCTTCCAGAGCAAGTTGTGCGAAGCACCTACTAGGAGTACAGCTACAAGGTAGTTTAGTGCTTAAATCGCTCCCCGTACCCTCAACCCAAAACCCTATATGCAGGGAATTGCATGGAATCAACGGGATTTGGGACCTAAGAGTGCGTGGTCATGTGGGTTAAGGTTTTCCGAGCTGGTCAGCCGCTCTCTCTCTCTCTCTCTCTGTCTCTCTCTCTCTCTCTCTCTCTCTCGCTCTCGCTCTCGCTCTCTCTCTTCTCTCTCTCTCTCTCTCTGTCTCTGTCTCTGTCTCCGTCTCTGTGTCTCTCTCTCTCTCTCTCTCGCTCTCTCTCTCTCTCTCTCTCTCTCTCTCTCTCTCTCTCTCGTTGTATATGTGTGTCAATAATATTGGGTTTGTCCTCAACGCGTTGTCGGCAGGTTTATACAGAACTTTCATTTAACATAGCAAATTTGCCCATCCTCGTGCGCGAAAGCGGTGTGGAAGAGCTGTGAAAGGGAAATGCCCAGTTTAGTTGTTGGATTGTGTTTCGGGTGTTTTTGCCGATATTTCGGTTTTTATACACACATGCATTCTTCGAGGAGAACTTAAGCGTGTGAGTTGGACATTGGACGCCGGGAGAGCAAAGGTGCAGGTCAGAACGACTTCTAGAACAATCGCAGACCGCAAGGACGTTCCCCGTTTTCTGGGGCTGTATTGCTGTATCCCCGAGTCCAGAGCTGCATTGCCTGCTTCAAGGACCCTTCCAAACGTGTACTCAGTACTCCTTGCTTGCAAGATTGTTTCGGAGCTTATCGCCTGCCTACACGGGCTTACACTAGCCTTCAAAGATTTGCAAGGAATGTATGGAGTGCTCAAAGGAGCCTTCCAAACCTGTGCTCCAAGATCTTGATAGCTTGGTTAAATGCCCATGAGCCCCGGTATGGATTTAGTCTCTAGGAGCAGAGAAGGCACGCGAAAGCGGCGCACTAGGGAGTGCTTCTGGGAGGGATTTTGTGTAACCTCCATATTGTATATGTATGCACATGAAAACTGTATGCAATGTGAATCGTGAAAGAACCGGGACATATACACATACACATGCAAACAAATGTATGTCCGCACACACAATAGAGATCGAGAGCACTCCCTCTTTCCCTCCGTCACCAGAGGTGCCATTCTCCACATTACATTTTCACGATTGAGGGTTTCACAGGGTTGGTTGAATTATGGTTTAGGGTTTCAGGGGTTTGGCTTGACCTCACCTCTTGTGGAGGTCTGGGAGGCCCGTGGATCACTTGGCGCACCTTGGACGGTCGAGACAGATGCACAGGTTAAGGTGCAGCGTAATATCGAAGTTGGAAGAGTTTGCTAATGATTATGGTATCCCCTTCTATATAGTTGTCTTAGAATAGATCCCAAAGCCCTATTCTAATGATGAAGGCCCCTATGTTAGGGGTTTAGACAACGATTTCGGCATAAACGAGCACCATGGAGATACCCCTCAATTTAAACCCCAACCCCGAAAGCCCTAGACTTCAAAACCTTCAACCGCTAGACCCTCGAAACCTGAAATCGCTAAGCACTAGACCCTAAACCCTAAACCCCTAAACCCTAAATCCGGACGCAAGTGGCAACAGAGGCAACCTCCCGTCCCACGAAGACAGGAGTAGCGTGAGCCAGCGCAGCAGCATTCAGACATAACTAGCTAGGCCTTAAAGGCATTTTACATGTTCCCCTATTGGGCTTAAGAGGATCTTACTTCTGAAGATTTGTCAGAGGCCTTCAAGGCCAACGTAGATAAAGAGGCTGCGCCAAGCCAAGAGAGGACACCGTAAAGACGCAGAGCTGACAACGTGAGCATTTGGGCGGGCAGTCCGCCTTCCTTTATGATATTTGTCGGGCCTATGTGTGTCCTGTACTGTACGGCAGTCTTGCAACGAGCTTCGAAAACATGTCCATCACAGGCGCCCTTCCTCGCAACTTCCCGCCGCAATTGAAACGTAGCTCCACGCGGGGGAGGGTGTAGGGGTTTAGGGTTTAGGGGTTTGGGGTAGTGAGACGGAGGTGTTCCAGTTTTGGAGTCTAAGGGCTTTGTGTATCCCATGTTTAGATCTTAGCTCACTTTTCTCTGCAATCCGTACCGACATGAAGCCTCGATGAAACCTAGAAACCCATGAACCTCAACAGAAAATCGCTAATCCCTAAAGCCCGAAATCCTAAACCCATAAGGTACCTCAAACAAGTGGAGCTGGACAACTGCCCATACCTCCTGGCGGTTCATCTCCCGCTGCCGGCGGCAGACACAATCTCGCATAAGGAGAAGCCACAGCACTTCAGAAGCATTGCGGCTTTGGTCAGGGTTCAGGAATTCATATTTGCGGCCTTGGAATGGAAGTGTTGAGGTCGTTTGTAATTGATTTGGGGTTTATAGTTTTGGATAATGAACGTTTCTGGCGTTGATGATCCTCTCATAACAAACAGTGTTGCCTCTTGACGTCCCGGGCTCTCAGCACCAAAGGGCTCAGGCTCAGCTGATGTGTCTTTTTGTTTGCTTTCTGCTCCCGTGAACCGCACAACAACAGAACTTTGAACACCCCGGAAGCTGGACTCGAGGGATCCTTCAGTAGTCGAGGTTGCGGAGTTTCTGCTGGGATATCCTTGGAAGGGCCGGGTAGTAGCAGGGCGAAGCACAATGATGCACACGCTCAGTGTGAAACTGCAGCATTTATGCGTTTAAGCTCGTCAGGCAGCAGTTTGATCATGTTTGATCTGTTGTATGCGTTGTATGCAACTGCATGCTGCAGCTGCAACACAGCGAAAATTGCACGAAGACAAGTTCGGATGCTTAGAGCACGGTGAATACCAAAGTGGCATATGTCAAAACAAGATGCTGGCATTGAGATGGCCCAGGCGGTTGTACCAATATAGGCTACGGTACATGCTGAGAAGACCAGACTTGACCAGATGCCGACGACATGACCCGCCCAACCGGCTCTACCAAGTGTTCAACTAGTATAAGTGTCGGCAAGATTACCAATACTATTCCTCATGGCTCCTTAAGACACCTGTATCAGAAATGTGCCTCAGCACCCTATTCTGACTATTCAGGCCTCTGTACTATTTTGAGGGCTTCCTAAGTATAGCTATGGTATAGTATACCCGAAAACCGTATTCTTATTTCTCAGGCCTCTACACGAATATGGGGGCCTAGGTAACTAGCACCACTATTTTGGGGGTTCCTTATTATACTTGTAATATAGTATACCCCAAAACCCTCCTCTCATTATCAATGCCCCCGTATTCTAGGACCCTACTATAGATCCTTTACAGAGCCCTTTGAGGAACCCTACTCAAACTATCAAGGCTCTTATATTACACTAGCTCTTCCGGCCTGCCCCAGAGAGAGTGCCCCAAGGACTCCGAACACAACTGGTGGGCCTGATGGTTCAGGGCTTTAGGGGTTTAGGGGTTTGGCGTTTAGGGTTTAGGGTTTAGGGTTTAGGGTTTAGGCTTTAGGGCTTCCCTGAGAGCTCGACCTTTCCAAGCTTCCATACTATGACTTCCTTACTTTTACGAGTCCCTGAAAGGTAGGTTCGTCAGGGTCCAGGTGGGGTTTAGCCTTGCAGATCAGGGCTGAAGGTTTAGGGTACAGGTTTAGGGTTTGGGGTTCAGGGAGCTGTACATCCAAAATGAGCAGCCCTCCAGCATTTCAAGATTTAGAACTTAGGATACTGTAGACCGCTGATGACCACCCCCCCGTCCCACAACAAGGAATGCAACGGACATCCGAACTTAGAGCCCATAAATGGCGGGTACTCATCCATCGCGAGCATCTACCCGAGACCTTGAACCCTTCATAGCACCCATCGAGCCTTGCAATGAACCCTCAAGCCCGTTAATTAAAAGGAACCTTGGTGAGCCAGCCCCGGAAGAAACCCTGAACCCTTGATTCTCAGGCGCTTCAACGAGCTCTTTGACATAGCCAGTGCGCGCTTAGATGATGTGATTTCGGAGTTGGCGTCGGAGTTCTTCTACTATGCGCCCATGTGCCTTGCGTGCAAGAGTTTCAGGTGCGGGGTTTAGGGTATCTGCTACTCACGGGGGACAGCGATTCTGACGGACTACGAGCAATAGCACAACGGTGCACGTTGGATATACGACGGTCATGTCATGATGGCAATGGCGATCATAAAGATAAAGCTGATGAGCTTGATATCGCTTATTTAACATGTTGTAACTCTTCGACTGAAGAAAGTTATGATTTTGTTATGCTGATGGCGTCGGTCACTACCCCTACCTTCAAAACCCACCGCCACCAAAACTACCGCCACCACCAGCGCAAGCACCGGCTCCAGCTCCAGCGTCAGCGCAACCACCACCACCACCATGACCACCGTTACCACCATGACCATTACCACCACCACGACGACGGCTCCCCTTCATACTCCTCCCCTACTACTGCTGCTTCTGCTGCTACCACTGCCACTTCGCACACTACGAGTACCCCTACGCACCACTACAGCCTCCACTACCACTTCAACTACGAGTTACCACTACCACTGCCTGTGCCACTGCCCTTACCACTGTACTACCACTGCCACTACCACTAGCACTATCACCACCACCAGTACTAGTACTGGTACTAGTACTGGCACTAGTATTATTACCAGTACCAGTACTGGTAGTACTCCTGCTGCTTCTGCTGCTGCTGCTGCTGCTGCTGCTGCAGCTCTACTTCATCTATTGATCTTTGCGGCTCGGTTTGCGGCTGAGAGATGACTATGTTTGTGGGGTTGCAGCGGTAATGTTGTTGCTGCTACTTGGCTGGTCGTTTTTAATTTTTTGCGTGGATTGCCGTGCCCTTGGGAACCCAGATCCGATGTCATGTCGCTCCAGTCAGGAGACGACAGAGGAAGGGGCCTAAGCTGCCTCACGGTGACAAGCAGCAGGAAGAGATGTTGAAGGCAGCAAATTCGATTGCTTAGTAAATGGCCATGACATAACAGGAATCCGCCAGGGTACCCAGCAGACCCCAGGTGAAGCCTCTTTCTGAGTCAGCTAGGAAGTTTTGATTCCCATCTTCCACAAAGGCGGTTGCTAAACCTCAAGTCTCCAGCGCCTCAAGTCTGCGTCGTTCCCCCCAACTGTTTCCTAAAGCTTTGACCCTGAACGGCCCTTGGCACTCCAAGCCCTCAACTCAAGCCAAAGCGCCCAACTCACTACAGCTCAGCTTCCCATGAGGGTGATACTGTGGTTCCGAGATTCGAGGTCCAAGACTCCGGAGTTCAGTTAGGCTGATTTTTAAACGGTGGCGTTGACAATTGGCCAAAGCTGCCAAAGAGGTAAGTCAGATTTGTTCATGGGTCACGTATGGGCATACCAGGTGGATCCCTGTTCCCTGGCCAAGACTCGTAACAGAAGCGGTCGTTCAGGCTGCAAATCTGCAGGACAGATGCCCTGGGAGTTTGCACAAGTAGAAATCATTGAAATCATACTCATTTGATTGAAGATTCTGGAGATTTACGATATAAGGTAGTCCACAGGCCTGTTCTAGCAATTCAGGCTACTCTACTTCGGTTTAGGGTTTAGGTTCTTGACTTTGACAGTACTTGCTAGATGTAGTGCTCTTCTTCTGGATAGAGGAGCAGTCTACACGTTGAGACCCCCCTATTAGCAGCAGCAGTAGTAGTCGTTATCGTCGAACTTCTTCTGCTACTACTTCTACTACTACTGTCCGACCCCTACGCCTACCCCAAACTACTACTAGCAGCAGGACCGACTGCGGTCATGTCGAGGCGTAGCAGTACAAGTCGTGGTCGTCGTTGTCACAGCGGAAAGAGTCGTACCGGCAGCTGCTTTTGTTCTTCCTCCACACCTCTCACTAGTTTACTGTGTGCCATGGGAGTTGGCTTTTGCCGAACCCGTGACGGCAGGGGTTAGAGTGTTGCCTAGAAAATCTAGTTTTGGTACCGTGGCCCTGGGCTTGGCGCTTAGGCCATGCGGTTCCTTGTTGCATGCCCATCCTCGTGTCTACCAGCACCCGTAGTACAGACAGCGGTTTACGGTTTAGGGTTTAGAAATTCTGGTGCTATATGCCCATTCGGTGTTGCGAGACATTTTCGAAAGTCAGCAGGCTTAGACCCCAAGAAGCCTGAGACCGAACCCCGAGATCCACAACGAATGGCATCGCAAGGTGTCCATGTGCCACAAACCAGGGTGCGAACTGCTGCTTTGTTGATTGGTGCTCGTCCTGAAGCTCACACAGGCTTTGGGGAATGAACGGCTAAGTTCCACAATGTAAGGGCCGCAATATTTAGAATAGAGTCTCGGGGGGGGGGGGCTCCTTATTAGAATGATATAACATCAACCCCTGTTCTAACTATCAAGGCCCCTACATTATCTAAGTCTGGTGACTCTTTGATGATTCAAACTTCAAGGTTCTCACTTGGAGGTTCATGTGTAGTTATTGTAAATAAGTAAGGTAACTATACTTCTTACCCTTGTTAGAGGGACTTAGAACCCCGCTTATAACTACACTAAACCCTAAACCCTAGAACCCTAAACCCTAAATCCCTATAGAACCCTCTAAAGGGACCTGAAAGGAACCCCTACCTGTAGCCGAAAAGACCTACCTTTTCAAGGAGCTCTATATAGAAACCATAGTATGGAACCCTAAAAAGGTAGGTCTTTTCGGCTCCAGGTATATAAACCTTGGAACCCAAGACCCAAAATCCCTATAGAACCTGTTAAAGGGACCTTAAAGGCACCCTTATAACTAACCATGAAACCTCCAAGCAAAAGGGACCTTAAAGGAACCCTTATAGCTACCCAGGAAGCTCCAAGCAGAGACCCAAACCCCCAAGCCCTGGACTTCACGACAGCACAGCCTAGACGGTCTTCGTGCTGACACCGTCGCCATCCATGGGTTTAGGGTTGTAGGGTTTAGGGTTAAGGGTTTAGGGTCGTAGGGTTTAGGGTTGTAGGGTTGTAGGGTCGTAGGGTTTGGGGTTGTAGGGTTTAGGGTTGTAGGATATTTACGTCTTGCACGCACCTTCCCTTTCGAAGTGACTGGACCATCAGTCCATGCGAACTTGGAAGCATCAGCTAGTTCTGCTTTGTATAAAACCCCAAGCCCCAAGCCCTAAACACCAAACCCTAAATCGTAAGTCCTAAATCCTAAACCCAGAAGTTTGGCAGTGTGAAGACCTCTGCTTCGTTGGAGGTATCCGTCTGCACAAGATAGCAGCAGCTCTTCTGCGCACCCGTGTTGGAGAGTTCAGGGTTCAGGGTTGACAGTTTAGGGTTCAGGGTTCAGGCTTTAGGGTTTAGGGTTTAGGGTTTAGGGTTTAGGGTTCAGGGTTTAGGGTTTAGGGGTCGACGGATCAGGAAGCAGGGCTTAGGCTGTAGGGTTTAGCGTTTAGGCAAGTAGAGGCCTGAGGCTAAGCGCAGGGCCGCCACGCGCCCATGAAAATGAAGCCGACAGATGCACTCTTCCCCAGACAAGAGCTGTAACGACCATCTGGGTGGTTGCCAAAATTATGGTCCCTTTTTGGGTCTTGATTATAAGACGGCACCGAATGTTTAGGGTACCCAAAAAGTTGCCCTAATTTTGACAACTACCCATCTGGCTTTCGTTGGCCTAGTTCAACCCGCTTAACCCTGAGACTCAGCACCCAAGGCGGAAAAGCCTCAACCCCAGGTCAAGGTTTTTGGCTCGCGGTTTCGGGTTTTGTGGGGGCTTCTCCGACATGAGGCCCTTAAATGGGGGCTTTCCGAAAATAGGGGACCCTACTATAGTACCTATAAATAGTAGGATCCTTTTTGTAAGGACTCCAAAACAATCTACCCTGACTTTTTCGGAAACTCCCAAATCATAAGTTAAGGACCTAACGGTTCATCTTATCCGGCTCTTGGCTCGAAAGCAACTTCCCAAGATGCAGGTAGCACTCGGTAACTCTACAGTAAGCCCCATAAAGTTTGATTCCGGACTAAGGCCAAAGAGTGCTGGGGTTCCCTATACATTACTCTGAAGGATTGAGGCTATTGGTTTTCCAACTTTTGGGCTTCTACTGTACGTATTCTGCCACCTTCACTGAGGACTCTATGGCCATAGGGTTGCGACACCGGCTCTAGGTCCTAGCTAATTGGAGATTAGATCCTTAACCTGAAGCCCAAGGGCCCAAGTACCTAATAATCATATACTCTCCAAAATCCTAACCTACATAACTACTATCCTAAAACCGAGTACCTAATTATAGGGTCCTTTGGACCCTTGGGGAAGCCCTTGCGACATTAAATGTGACTTGTCCTGCAAGCTGTCCTCCAACGCTTGTCGGAAGAGCTGTAGCATGCTTCGTTGGGAGTTCGCGGGTGGTGACACGGTCTAGCTACCCAGGAACCACCTACACGACAGCCTCATTTGGTTGTTATCGGGTTGGCCAGATCCTCTATCTCCTGGCACAACGAGCTATGAGCTGCATTTTGTTGCCTCGTCCCTAACCCCTTTGGGTCTCAAATCCAAACCGGTAAGCCCTAAACCCAGGCTCTGGACCCAAGCCATCCGAAACCAAGTTGACGAGCACCCTGCAGCCCAGACAGTCGCACCACTTGAATTTATCTGGATGCCCGAATACTTGCATATTTTACTCCTTAGAGTTCCTTACCCAAAGGGTCCTATGTACTGTCATGGGGGATACTTCCCTAAGTCATAGTAGTAATTCCTAATATGGAAACCCTGCATTCTACTATATCCGTACATATTATGGTACCCTTTGGGTTATTCTATTCATAGTCTAGTATGCCCCAAGAAGCCTTTTCAACATCATGGAGGCCCCTATTCACCCCTCAGCACTAGCTTAACTAGCTTAGGCCAGGAGACAGAGGGGCTCATGTCGGTGCCAGTGGCTCCAGGTACCTACTACGGTTGATGATAAGTGGAATATATGGGAATTATGGTATATTCCTTATTCTGGGTCATGCAGGACTTATATTATATCATCAACAGTACTACCTCTCTCGGTTCTACTTTTAGTGGTGAAGGGGTCTTACATAAACCCTACAACCCTAGGGACTGGAGCTACGGGTGCTCTGTCATTTATCCGTGTCCTCGGTCCCATTTGCGACTTTAGGGCTCTCAGGCCTAGCCGTTTCAGGTGTGTTGTGTGTTTAGGAATTTGGTTTAGGGCCTAGGTTCACGGAAGTGTTGTTGTTGTTGTTGTTGTTGTTGTTGCTGCTGTTGCTTTTGTCGCTTTTGTTGCTGCTGTGGTTGTTTGCTGTTGCGGTTGCCGCTGCTGCTGTTGCTGTTGCTGTTGTTGTTGTCGTTGGAGTTGGGGTTGGGATTTAATTGTGGTTGTTGTTGTTCTTGTTGCTGCTGTTGTTGCTTTTGTTGCTGTTGTTGCTGTTGTTGTTGTCGTCATGTTTGCCGTTGTTGTCATTGCATTGTTGGTTGTGGTGGTGCTTGAGGTGGTAGTTGTGCTTGTGCTTGTGCTGGTTCTGGTGCTTGTGCTTGTTGTTGGTGTTGTTGTTGCTGCTGCTGTTGCTGCTGCTGTTGCTGCTGCTGTTGCTGCTGCTGTTGCTGGTGCTGGTGCTGGTGCTGTTGTTGTTGTTGTTGTTGGTGGTGGTGGTGGTGGTGGTGGTGGTGGTGGTGGTGGTGGTGGTGGTTGTTGCTGCTGTTGTTGTTGTCATTGGTGGTACTGCTGCTGCTTCTGCTGCTGCAGCTGCTGCTTCGGTGGTGGAGGTGGTGGCCGTTCGGCGGTGGTGTGGTGGTTCTGGTTTGTGTTGCTTTCTGTTTTGTTACTGTCACCGTGGTCCTGGTTATTTTTCGTGCTGACCGGCATCGGTGTAGTCGTTTCCGTACGTCAATCAGTAGTTGGTGCTGTTGCTGGCTTGCTGCTGCTGCTGCTGCTGCTGCTGCTGCTGCTGCTGCTGCTGCGTCGATATTGATTGCATATTACAAGTTCCGTCTTAAAGTCTATGGAACGCGTTGCAGCAGCCCTACGTCCGAACGCAACAGCCTTCAGGCCGAACGCAACAAGCAGCAGGGTCTCCAGTCGTTGTCGAAACGATGCTTTCAGGTTGTTCGGCCAGTGCAGCTTTTTTGGTGTCTGAGGCTTAGGCTGCAGAGTTCAAGTTCTGTGATTTGAGGGATTAGGGATTAGGGTTTAAGTTTACGGTTCAGGGTTTGTTTAGGCTAAGGTTTTAAGGGACCCTGGGGGCAGATTCACACGGCCTCCTCCTGCAGCTGTACACATCTCAACCATGCACAGCCGCAGCTGCCCTTCCAGTGCTGAATCCTTTCGCAGTAGTAGTAGACGAACAAGTAGTTTCTCCGAATGTTGAAGTTGGGGCGAAGACAGAGGACCCCAGTAAAACCAAACCTCTGTACAGCTCTTCAATCGATTGCTCTGCAAAAAACCATACAAAGCAATTCAAACCCGAGTATAGTAGATACATATATATACATGTATATACAGTATATACACATATACATATAGCCCTTAATATGGCGCCTAACATAGACTGTTACAGGGTGTGGGCAGTAAGCATATTCAAGCCCAAGTACTGACTTGCGAAGCGTTTGGTCCGGCACAGGAACAAAGCCGCCGCAGCTCACACAGTTTCTCGGGTTCGAACTGATGGTTCCACTTAAGGTAATTTAGTAGGCCTAAAGGGTTCTCTCTGTTACGGTTATAGTATACCAACTAAAGCCACTATATTAGGTACTCTGGGTTCAGGGTTAAGGCTCAATCAAGGAGACATGACATGGCATCTAAACCTTCTTTTACCAAGTACTTAGTTCGTCATAGAAGCTGTGCCGACAAGGAACACAGTTTGGATCCACCCACAGACGTTGCCTTAGTGCTTTGTGCACCACGTTTCACGCAATCACGGGGAGTTGGAAGGATCCCGGCCGCGTGATGCGCTGCGCATGTTCGTGGTGGTCACTATAGGTCTATGTGGCATGGACCTTTAGGGTCTATTTGGCAAACCCTTTTGTTCTAAATACAAATACTTATATTTGTTTATTTTTATATTAATACATAGAGGCCCATGCTACAACCCCTATGTGTGACATGGAGCTTAGGCTTCTTTTCACCCCTCGCGCCTGAGTTGGCTTGGTTAGGAGTTCCATACGGATTTCCTGCCGCTTAAACCCGGCCTATGCCTAAGGAATTTTACAGTAACTTCCTTATACTAATTAAGCGGCGAGGGTAATCCGTATGGAACTCGTGGTGAAGTAAAACTTCGCTGCTACTGTCGGTGCTGTTTGTGCTGGTGCTGGTGCTGCTGCTTGTGTAGTTGCTGTTTGTGCTGGTGCTGGTGCTCGTGCTGAAGCTGGTGCTAGTGCTGGTGCTGGTGCTCGTGCTGGTGCTGGTGCTGTGCTTTGTGTTGCTGCTGACCGCGTCACATCAGGTCTTCGAGGTCGTCCATGTCGAGCTTGCTCGCCTCCTGGCGGAGTTTTTTTCGGGGTTTAAGGAAAGTTTGCAGGCGCAAGGTGCCTCCACTCGCTGGCGGAGCTCATTCTCGTTGAAGCATCCATCGCCATCCTGCGAGGATTTGGGATGTGAGAAAATGTTTAGGAGTTAGGGACGAAGGAAAGCTGCCTTCACGGGCTCTTGCGGCTCATCGTCGTTGAACCATCCATCGTCATCCTGCGAGGATTTGGGATGTGAGAAAATGTTTAGGAGTTAGGGACGAAGGAAAGCTGCCTTCACGGGCTCTTGCAGCTCTTCGTCGTTGAACCATCCATCGCCATCCTGCGAGGATTTGGGATCTGAGAAAATGTTTGAAGTTAGGGACGAAAGAAGATGCCTTGACCCGCTCTTGCAGCTCTTCGTCGTTGTTGCATCCATCGCCATCCTGCGAGGATTTGGGATGTGAGAAAATGTTTAAGAGTTGAGGCAAGGGCAGCTGCCTGCACCTCGCCATCCTCCGTCGGCTCCTGCGAGAATGCTTTCTGGAATGGAGCATTTGATTCTTGTTTTCGCTGAGCTGCCAACCCATCCTGGCGGCGGATGATCAGGCTCCACCTCAACTTGCCATCTTCGAAAAATTAGGATGGAGGTAGAGAGACGATCAAGGACCGAGCCGGTACCGAGCGGCCAGCGGTCAGGGCAAAGACCTGATGCTTAGCCAGCATAGCTGTGGATTGTTCTTGTCTTTGTCACACTCTCGCTGTGTTTCTCTCTCCTCGGTCCGGCACTGTGGGTGTCAGCGGAGCAGGAACCTGCGGAAGCAGTTCCAAGCTAACTCCCTGTGCTGTGAGGGAATTGAGGTGCCCACGGGAAGCCCTTTCGCGAAGGCAGCAGGGACCTTGGAAGCAACATTGCTTACGTGGAAAATGCAAGGTGTGGTGCGCTGGGGGTATGGCGCCCGTCAGCCACTTGCTGCGCACCTGCTCAGTACAAAATTACTTCACCGGAAAAATGGAGGACGCAGCGTGGCGAGCAACTGGACGGCTGAGATGACGACAGCCTTTCTGCTTTTCGGTCGAGCCTCACTTGAACTGGAATCGTTCATGGATTTGGTGGCCACTAACTAGGACGGTTGAGATCACGACGGCCTTGTCGAGTTTGGCCAGAGTGCCTTTTGGCACAGTCCGAGCCTCAATTCAACTGGCATTGTCATTGTTCGCAGCGAGTGAGGCTACTTGGCCACTTGCCTTTCCGACCGTCTGAACGGCCACGTCCATGGCCTGAATTTCAGGTGTCAATAAAACTCGTCTTTTCGCAGTCTCGTGTTTGAGCGTCAGACGAGACGCTGGCCAAGAGCCTCAAGTGAACAGCTGTCTTAAGACTCGTCTTTTCGCAGTCTCGTGTCTGAGCGTTAGACAAGAAGTCTGCCCAGCGCCTCAAGTGAACAGCTTTGCGCATTAATTCGAAAGCCTCTTCGCGTGCTTTGCTGGGTGTCGAACGTGCACCCACCCAGAGAAGCTTCAAGGGAAAGAAATGAGCCATGAAATGGCACGCGGGCGCGCCAAAGTTGCATTCACCGAATCAGGCTGCACAGCTTGGTGGCGATGCTTTGCAGAGACGTACACAGCTAACCGATTCAATGCTTTCCTGTGTGTACAGTTTCCTCTCTCAGGAAGTAATTATACTGATACGCATACTGCAGCTACCTCCTCTCTCTCATGTTTTCTTTCTCCCGTTAAAAGAGAGTCTCAGAAACGACGACCCCAGCGTCAAAATGGAAACAAGTTATTGGCTCGATTATAAAGCCGGAAACGGATATTTCGACTGCTGCTCTCCAATGTCCCAGAGATTCGTCGCTGAACTTTGCCCAGCTTGAGAATGGATAAGTTATTGGCTTGATTATGAAGCCGAACATGAATATTTCGACTGCTGCTTTCAGTCTCCCAGAGATTGGTCGCTGAACTTTGCCGCTCTTTCAATCGTCCTTGCTCATACTCCGGGTCACTGCTGCCCCATCCCACTCCAGGGGACCCAGCAACAGCTTCCCTCCGTGATCTGAGCTCCTCCAATCGTCCTTGCTCATACTCCGGGTCACTGCTGCCCCATCCCACTCCAGGGGACCCAGCAACAGCTTCCCTCCGTGATCTGAGCTCCTCCAATCGTCCTTGCTCATACTCCGGGTCACTGCTGCCACATCCCACTCCAGGGGACCCAGCAACAGCTTCCCTCCGTGATCTGAGCTCTTCCAATCGTCCTTGCTCATACTCCGGGTCAGTGAGCGCCAACACGAGCTCTGGAAGCTTCCGCAGGTCTCAGGAACTGTTACAACTCTATTCAGAAACAGCCCAAACCCGTCCGAAGCCGTTCCGAAGCGTCGGACAATAGCAAAGTGCACTAGAGCCTGTGAGCGCCAACAGGAGCTCTGGAAGCTTCAGCAAGTCTCAGGAACTGTTACAACTCTATTCAGAAACAGCCCAAACCCGTCCGAAGCCGTTCCGAAGCGTCGGACAATAGCAAAGTGCAGGCTTCACAATTCGAAGGGCCGAAGAGGTCTCGAGAATAATGTCACCATTCTGGAGGCCAGAAAACGCAAGAAGGGACGCCCTGTATTAAACAGGCCACCAGCGATTCCAAATATTACTACTACTGCTACTACTACTACTACTACTACTACTACTACTACTACTACTACTACTATGCGAGAACTTTTGTATAGATAATAAAGGGCTGCTGCTCTGTGTCTGATACGTATTCATGTACATAGGAGTGCGCATGAATGCATGTGTATGTGCATGTATACATTCCATGGTTTGTATATGATACACGAAAATCTGCGGCACGCCCAAGCAAGAGTTTAGAAATGCTCCATGGAGTCACACCACTGACAGTACACCCACCCACCCACCCACACGCACACACACACACACACACATGCACAGACGCACACGCACGCATGTTCTGACAAGCGAACACACATGTCCCTCCGCAAATTCTGCAGTGATGGGCTGAGGGTTGAAAGTAAAGAAGCTTGGCTGGAGCCGAGGGCTGTGGGCTGGGTAAAAATTGAAAGAGTCGGACTTGGAGTTGGGGATGAGGGCTGGCAGGTTGTAATGTATAAATAAGTAACAGTTAAAAAAATATTGATTAAGAAGGTCTGCTATATCTTGAAAGTCTCGGCGAATGTGTATAGTTTTCTTTAGGCAGTTAGTTCGTGACCATCCCGTGCTCATGGTTGTTGTACTTAAGAAATTTTGAAACATCAGTTGTATGGAGTTTACAGTGTCCTCTAGACCGTTGCGGACAGTGAGACGTTCAGGGTGGGGACTAGAGTGGTTGGGCTGGAGCCAGGGGCTGTGGGGCTGGATAAGAGTTGAGAGGATAGGACTGCGAGCTGGGGATGACGGATAGGAGGTTGTAATGTTTGATAAGCAGAGAGCAAGCACAAAGAAAACGCTGCTAATTAAAACTATGTGCTAGATATCAAAGATCTCTACGAGTTTATATAGCTTTTCCTTAGGACGCTGGTCTGTCACTATACCGTGCTCCTGGTTGTCGTACTTAAGAAATTTTGAAACAGCAGTTGTATGCAGTTTACAGTGTCCTCTAGACCGTTGCGGACAGTGGGACGCTCAGGGTTCGGCGTAGTGGGGATGGGCTGGAGCCAGGGGCTGTGGGGCTGGATAAGAGTTGAGAGGATAGGACTGCGAGCTGGGGATGACGGATAGGAGGTTGTAATGTTTGATAAGCAGAGAGCAAGCACAAAGAAAACGCTGCTAATTAAAACTATGTGCTAGATATCAAAGATCTCTACGAGTTTATATAGCTTTTCCTTAGGACGCTGGTCTGTCACTATACCGTGCTCCTGGTTGTCGTACTTAAGAAATTTTGAAACAGCAGTTGTATGCAGTTTACAGTGTCCTCTAGACCGTTGCGGACAGTGGGACGCTCAGGGTTCGGCGTAGTGGGGATGGGCTGGAGCCGGGGGCTGTGGGGCTGGATAAGAGTTGATAGGGTAGGACTGAGAGCTGGGGATGAGGGCTTGGAGGTTGTAATGTTTGAACAAGCAGAGATCAAGCGCAAAAAAAACACTGCTAATCAAAAATATTTGCTAGATATCGAAAATCTCCTAAGTTTATATAGCTTTTCCTTCGGACGCTAGTATGTAACTATCCCGTGCTCTTGGTTGTCGTACTTAAGAAATTTTGAAACAGCAGTTCTAAGGAGTTTCTATTCTTTGAAAAGGTTTCCCACAGCACCATCAATTCCGACGCTTTCCCTTTTGATCACCACGGAGAGCGCGAGCGTAATTGACAACGTCATAGAAAAAATCACCAAAGGAACTGTAGCTCAACATTCGCTGAGGTACTTCGCCGTCGCAGCCCAGGATCTATCCTTATAGTCCCAGCGCCACTCCAGGCAAAACTTGCGTTGGGAGTTAATCCGATGGTCCTCGTCGTTTTTTACCCAAGCAGTGATTAGACGCACAGGACCACCCAATGAATACTCTAACCGCACGAGCTTACCGTTTTTCAAGGGGTCTACCCTGACCACGGTGCCAGTAAGCCGCTCGTGCGGGTCGATACTATTCAAATCCCTCTCAGCGGGCTTCTCGAGGCCTGGAAGCAGTGTAAAAAACAACTGGCAAATATTTGTGACAATGCGTCCCCGGCCTTGCAAACGTGCAATGGCTAAGCCAATGTTATGATGCAATAGCGTCTCGGTGTTGTCTCGCAGTGACAGCACCTGCGAAGAACACGAAAACACAATTTCCTTGCAGATTGTTTTTACATTGGCCTCGTCGAAAAGCTCCGGCGTGATTGCAAGCAGCTGCCGCCCGAACCAATCCGAGGGCAGTGCAGCAGTAAAGTTCGCGGCAGACAGGGTCTCCGTCCACTTCGACTGGCAAAGCATTGCTTCTAATCGTAATAATTAGGTTCTGTTCAACGCAAACCTGGATCATGTCGAGCAAGAACTGCTGCTGCTCTCTGGTTGTGGCATGACACCGCGGTTGCCTCGCATGTATGATAATTTTACAATACAAAACAATGCAGTTTCCCTGTTCCAGCTTCTTGTTGTGCCATCAAGCAGCTTTGCCCAAAGTGCCAAGCGACCCTGCCAGACTTGCAGCAAGGCAAGCAGTCCCACGCGGAATGTGCTCCAAAGGCTTTCCGCTTGCGGAAGCCAGGAGACATCCGTGCGAGGCTGTACCTCATGTCATTCATGTGCAGTCACTCACGGGTTGTGTTGCATGCCTTGACGTTCTTAGATGCGGACGCTGCCGGTAGGAGTCGTCTTTTGACGTTGCCGCCCAGTCTTGCCGGCTCGCCTGCGAAGCCATTGTCCATGTACTTGCGTTCCTACTGAAGCTTGCATGCCAGCAGAAAGCCTCTTTCCGTTCCCGGAGACACGCACGGGCATTGCTCTGGCCGTCGGTCAAAAGTCGCCAGCTGCTCTGCAAGCAAACGCTGCGGCATTCAAGATGACATGCACCAACATCTCCCTCTTCTGCCACGCCAAAGAAATGAAGTCCAAACAGCAAAGATACTGCCGCATGGGTAAAAAAACCCGCCATCAGCAGCATACCATCTTGTTCATTCACACGCAAAAGCTTCAGCTAGCTTCTGGCGTGAGGCAGCCAGCTAGACGTTCTCATGGGACTGCAGAACCAAACCTGTAATTACTTTGTCAGCTTGCTTCCATCTTGTGCACGAATCCATTATCAGAATAACGAAAAACACAAATAGAAAAAATAGCATTGAAATAACGTCTTGATATTGTCGCTTCAACGCACAATAGTGTTCCACACATATTCCGACCGTTGCTAGCATCCCAGATTTCTCGTCGGCCACGAAGGGAACTCCACACAAACTTACACTTCAAGCCTGAAGAGTGGATCTCGCAGCATATCTCACAAGCACATCACGCGCATTTGTTTTCTCCAAAGACACAAATCACAGACTCGTCAAGTGGATGCTTTGCATCCGGATGATCATGATTACCGGCATCGTTTACATCGTCTTATGTCTTGAGCACACCTACAATAGGCAACAACGAAAATCCGACTAGAATCTGATCATAGATTGCACTCAATCCCGTAAGTTCATTCGCGGAGCAACTTACGTAGCCGGTGTTCGGCCGCGAACACCTGCACGACGAAGGCCATCCTGCCGTTCCAAAGTGTGCGGCGTTCGCCGTCTCTTTGGTGAAGCATCAGCTACATTAACTGCCGGTCTCTTCAGAACCCCTGCTCGAACCGTGGCACGCTCGTCCTCTCTCTGGGGATGCAATTTCAAAGACGCCTTCTTGATCCGAGCGTCATCTTGGAGCTCGTCGCACCATGCTTGCCACTGCTCTGAGCTCCACATCTCTCTGGACGATGTGCGAGCTAGAACTTCTGCTTCGGCCATCTGCCGAGTAGTTTCGTGGTACAGCGCAGCATTGTGTGTCATTTGTTTGGAAAGCTGTAGAATCTTGAGCTTCAGCGACAAGGTCGTCTTGTGGATTTTTTGTGTTTCTCTGAAAAAATTGTTGATTTCGTGATGTAGTGATTCATTCGATGTTGTGCCGACAGGGAGCAGACTCAATCTGCTGGTAGCAATCATGTGTCGAGCACGAAGGTTGTTAAAATACCACTCCGTTCGTGCTGCTGCGGCAGCCGAATGAAGAAGTTGGTATACCTTCCGGTTCGGGCCCGGCACCACACGGTCCATGTCTTGCCGATACACAGCTGCCAAAGCAGCCAGCGACAGGGACCACTCAGACCGTTCGAAAAAGGGAACGGACGCATTCAAATTGTCGAGGATAGCTGCAGCTTTCCTTAGCGGCATGCTGCGATCCTCAATTTGTAAACGAGCCCTTTCCTCCGCATGTGTTAGAGGCTTGCAGTTCTCGCCTCGGAAAAAAGTGCCCCACGTGTTTTCGGTGCAGTGTGAGCTGTGCACAGATAACTTCTGCAATATTGCACGCAAGGTCCTTGACATTGCCGTACGCTTCCGACTAGATGCATACTCGCATGTCATCGCGAGATGTACAGGGTCGAGGCACAGAATCTGCAGGTTTGGGCAAATGCAACGCAAGCCTTTCCACAATTTGGCGGAAGGATTGTCCACACTCATGCATCGCACTTGTTGAAGCCCAGCTGTTGGTAATTTCTCGGCCATAGCCTTCACCAAGATATCTGTTTCATCCGTCGTGGTCGCAGCCAACATGAGCACTGCATTGGTGCGCCCTCTGCATGTAACTACCTCATTGCTCACTGGTGCAACAGAACAGCAGCCAACTTATATTATGTTTCATGCAGCCAAGAGGCTCGAGTCAGCGCGCTGTCTCCATGAAACACTGCTTGTGATTTCACTTCTCTGCTTGCTCGCGGATGTGCCTGTCCCATAACGGGCAAGCAGCAACGTAGTGTCGCATCCATGCTGATGACTTCGAATTCTTGATGCTGCACCAGCTCGGTTTCGAGCTTCCGTTCGAAGCTGCGGACGCGGTCCGACAGGAAGATGTCTTCGATCATTGGCCACCAGTGATTTGCGTGGCGCGGCAAAAGGCTGCTTGTCGCACCCGGAAAGATTGCCAAGAGTCGAGCATGAAGAGCATAGACCTGCAGAGGTGATGTCTTTCTTACTCACTGGTTTGCATCGCATGCAGCCACTTACGAACAGGCAACGTCCTACGGTCTAAACGATCATGGGTTTACACCGCAAACGGCTACCAGGACTTGTTCGTGTGTGTGTGTGTGCGCGCGTGTGTGTTTCTTGCCTTGGCACTGCACATCAATACTTCTCGAAAACAAAGTTGAGCGAATGGCCGCGTATAGTACAGATTGCGCACGCGACGCAATTCTCCTCGCTGCACAGCCTGCAGAGACCAGTATTGCGGTCCATCCTGCGTCAAAACAAGTCTTATCTTCTTGTCCAGGAGCACGTGCTGCGTCGAAATTGTATCATCCAGGGATTGGGACAGCAGAGTAGCACTGCGGCGCAAGTAATTTCCGGCAGGCTGCCGCCGACACTGATCATCGTCGTGGAGTGCGATGATAACCTTCAGTTGCTTCGTGCCACTGGCCACGAATTGCTTCCTTGCCGAATGGTATTCTCGCACATGTGCCGTAACACGACCGTGTCGAGTCTTGTCCCAGCACCGAAGCGGACAAAAGGGACACCATGCCTTCCCATTCTTTCGAACCTCATCAGCAACTTGCGCAGGTTTCTTGTTCAGAAAAGCAGCAACTTCGTCACGAAGAAATCCTAGAAGTCTGTCACCCACTCTCGTTACGCTCTCGTCATCCTCCAACATGTCTTCATCTTGCTCCTTCTCCTCCACAATAGGCAAAGCTAGGTCCTGAACGAACTCATCGTCGGAGTCTCCGCCTGCTAGAGTTTCCATCAGAAGGTCATACTCGCTGTCCTGTGCATCTCTGTCAAGATCCTCAGGTTTCTGGTTCAGGTGAAAGAAGATCATGTATTTGCGATCCGTTGCTTCCGATAGCATGCGTGCCAAATCCACAACGGAAAAAGTGTAGCTGACAGTCAGGTCAGTCACACGTACTTCGTTGCCTGAACAAACTTCCAAAGCAACACAGTGCGGGTTCCCTTCGGTGGCCATATGAAGCAAAATCTTCTGGCCTGATTCTAGAGCAGTAGTTGGTAGTCGAGGAAACACTTTAATGTTCGCTTTCTCGGCAACCTGCGCATATGTTCTCTGGCGGCGTCGCTGAAAAAACATGTGTTCTGGACCCTCTGTCATCAATGCCATAGTAGACGCCTGTTCTGGAAAACCAAGATGATGTAGGGCCGCCAATATACAGTTTCCCGCTGCGCGAAGACATTCAGGACACTCGACTGGTTTTCTGTTCTCCAGCTGCTGCAACAGGGCATGGCAGGTATAGTGCTGTTTCATACGAATACGAACAGCCAGGCCAGTGTCCTTGAAAATCGTGTCGCTGCAACTCCTGCAGAAAGTTTCTACATCTGGCTGCGCGATGTCGCGATCCACCCTGATGCCATCGAAATGCAATGACATGTGCTTGCTCTGCAGCGGTTCCACCTTCCGGATCCAGGACTCAACAGCCAGATCTTCCGCGATGTTCCAAAAGTATGTCAACACCGACATGTCTGGTCTGTCTTTCATTTGCAGCAAGTCACGCCAAGCAGTGTTCTTCAGCATCGTTGCAGCGACCCAGCGGCAGAAAAGACTTGCTCGCTGTAGGTCCTCGATGAACAAATTCTTGGCAAGTTCTTCCGGAGGTGTGCCTCCGTTGAATACTTTCTGTAAAAGATGCTTTCCTTCTGACAACGGCAGCTTCAGCTTTTCTTCAATGACTTTGTTTCTTTCTGACGAACAAAGGGACAATGTCTCCCTGACTGCTGACCAGCACTCGTGGTTGGGTTTCAATTTGTCTAAAATCTGTAACAGCAACGTGAAGGAGCAGTTCTCGATGTCCAGGTCTACCGTTTGATCCAAAGCAATTGTTTGCCAGGCTTTGCCCAAATTCTGCGCAGAATGGAAACTGGCGTATCTGCGCGTACGCACGTCTGCCAATTTGTATTTGTACGTGACATCGTAGCTGACGAAGCGGTCTTCCTCGGTTCCAGCGAAAGGATTTCCACTTCGAGCACCACTTGCAGAGGAAGCTGCCGCTTGGCCTGCTAATGATTGTTCAACGTGTGCAGCCGAAGACTTCTTCCTAACAGCTCGACGAACAGGCTTCTCTTGTGGCGATATTGCCGAAGCCCGCTCATCAGGAGGTTGCTGACTTGCATGGGAAAGTTTCGTTTCCAGCGCTTCCAATAATCCGTGAGCACATTCTTCATGCTTGCGTAGCTTCTTCGACAGGCTCCGCCAGCGCAACAAAGATTCCATGAGTTGTGTAGATCGACGACCCCGACCAGAGTCCAACCTTGCCAGCACTTGCGAAAAAAAATGCTGTAGAAGCTCCGCATTGGCCGTTCGGGCAGGATTACTATGTACTGCATCCCAAAGCTTTCTGGCATTCAAACGTTCACGCAGCACTGTTGTGTTGGAATCGTAGCCGACAACGAATAAATCTTCCAGCGCCTTCTGACAAGGTATGGTGGGAATGTAGTTCTCTGCATCCTGTTTTGCATCCGCTGGAAGAAAAATGCTTTCCTTGACCAGGTCGTCGAATGCTTCTTTGTCAGCACTGAGCTTAGCTTTGGAAAAGCGTTGCCACCAAAGCTTGCTCACCGTTGGCTTTTTGATTTCGAGGAAATGTTTCACGGCTGCAGCATTTGCCTTATCAAGACGTGTCTGCGGGATATTGGTCTTCTCGTCCTCATCGTTCTGCTTCAGAATCGCCACAAGATTGTTCTGCTGCTTCTCCACTGTAGGCTCCTGCACAAGCAAATCACGACAACATAGTGCCAGGAATCATGGGCATTGTGCAAATCCGCACATCGCAAAACTTAAAGAACTCAGTGTTCAACAAACTCCGGATCCTGGTTTCCTCGTTGTTCTTGGACCTGGACAGGGTGCTGTTATACCGTTATACCTTGCATGTGAGCTACATGCTGACAACCGATGTTTGCCCCCTGTGCTTGGAGCGCCGCACAGCCATCGGGTCAAGCCTTACGGCCGCACAAGTCGGGAAAATTGGAGAATGTCTAGAGCTAATCTGCAGAAAGCAACTCCGACGTCGTCACGAGCTTCGGCGCGATCCTGCCGAACACGGAGCACCGAACAGAAAGGAATGCGACGTCTCAGTTCGTCAATAACTAACACAGCAACCTAGATGTTAAACTCGGTGCCCTGCTGCTTTCTCGTTGAATCCATGACGGCCGCGGCGGCAGGCCTCGTTGAAATTGTAGCAAAGAAGTAGTTCTTTGTTCTAGGTACCATTAAGGCACAGGCATTACCTTTCGCCAGCGGCCGTTTTCAAAAACCCCTTGGAACACTAACAATACAACAGACAAGCCACCATGTAACATCTAAACGTTTGAACTCAGATGCAATGTTTCAGGCAAGCAACAGCGGTATCCTTTGACGGCAGCGGCGTCAGACCTTGATGTACTAGGTTGCTATCGTGACATTGGTCGCTAGGTCTATTCCAAACAAAAACAGCTCCGTGCTTACGCTTTCGCCAGCCGCCGTCAGCAGCTACCCCTGAAGGACCGCTTCACATCACGCACACCAGCAACCGCAGCATGCGCTTTTGAAAAGCATAGTCAGCCTGAAGTGACATCCATCGGATCAGGCAAGGAAATCCTCGCGGCAGCAGAACGACTGCAACCGAAGTAGTGCGACCAAGGGGTAGTCCTCACCCAGCGACGGAGCCACTTGACAAAAACACCTTAGACTCAATGATCATGTGTAGTATGTGCAATCCCGCGAGCAGTCGGAACTCGGTGCAATCTAGGCACGCTTACCCGAAGGTGGCTCACTCTCTGCCATAGGCAGCCTCAGACAAAGTGCCATGACACTTCCGAACGTGACTAGCGAGGATGAGCAGTCCGAGTTCCAGGCGGCACCTTGCAGCGGTCATCATCGTCCAACATGCTGTGCTGGAAGTACAAAGCCATGACAGCCTAAGAGACATTGCTGGTGCACGGTAATAAAAGAATGCAGATTAATCTTAAGAGCCTGGCCCGACGATGGCACAACAAGAAGAAAGAAGAGAGCAGGAATGTTGCTTGATAGTTAGCGCTGCAGGAATGTCGAACAGCTAGCTTTAGCACTGCAGAGACATAGTCTTCAATTTACAGTGACACACACAAGACATTTCTCGATATCCTCGACGAAAGTTAGCTTCGCGAATCACTTGGAGCGCATCGTTCTGTTTCAGATAATGGCAGGCTGCACATCGATTAAAAACCAGCCGAGTGAAGACACACACGGCGAAAGAAAAAAAATGAGAGCACAGAAGCAGTGCGGAACCGTTCGCCTAAAGCTCCGGATCCTCTGAGTCGCTTCCTGCAAACGTCATAGTCTCGTCGTCAGAGGTGCATCGAAGAGTGCGGTAGTTGATAAGCACACTATCAACAGTGGTCTCGAACTGTTGGTTGGCGACCAAGCGATAGCCATTGACAGCGATAGCGAAAGTGCTCATATCTGGTAAAGTGAAGGCCCACGAGCAGTCGCGGATTACATTGAAATAAACTCTTTCTCTAACATGGTACATGTTATGGTTCAACGGGGCATGGAGCTCCAAGTGGCCACGGTAGTTGTGCATCAGATGCCATCTGGGAGCACCGCTGCCGAACCTGAGCTGTCCATCGTTTCCACCGTCTGCTTTACAAGGCAGCATAGCTGTGGAATGTTCAAGAATTCAACAGCATCTTGCGAATAGACATGGAAACTACTCCCACATCATCAAGTACCTCGTGCAAGTGCAGAAAGCCGTGAAGTGAAAATTCGAACCTGGTCTCTGGATATGGCTTCAGAGACCACGGTTGAAAGCTTGAGGATGTCTATATCATTTCAAGGAAAGCGAACCCTTACAAGGTTGAAGAAGTCAAACTCATGTCTGTAACAACCTCAACGCCGAAGGCTGGAAGAGTGAGGCTTGCTTGAAGATGCAAAAGATGTTCAGCTTCAAGGCTTTGGGGGTCCTACGATGAAAACTATGGAAGTGAATCTGGTTCTCCGAAGGTTCACTGAAGTCTGAAGTCATTGCCAAGAACATTCCAGGACACCCTGTAACTGTCACGGGAAATGTAAAATAGCTAGATCATAGATACTTGGAAGTAGGCAAATGCCGAGCACGTCAAGAGCGAGTAGCCGGAAAGTGCAACTGGCGTTTGCACCGTTGCGCTGAATGTCCACGAACACCAGCAAATTGCTGATGGGTCGCACCAACAAGCAGAGGCCCTGCTGCCCGGCTGCGCCGAGGATCACGACCCCATAGCGACAGCAGCCGAAATGCCACTCAATGAAGTTCATCAACCCCATGCCGGTAAGTCGACGTCTCCAGCCTCGTGGTGGATCAGCCGTGAACAGCACATCGACATGTCGGTTCGAACTCCTGGATCAAAGCTGACGAATGCTAGTACACGCATCCGAATAAACACAGTTTTACCGTCTAGTTGCTTTGGCTCACTGAAATGAATGATTTTGCGCTGTCCTAGAGAACAGTTTCGTATGCCTTTTGTTAGCGTGTTGTGCGACGTCAATGTTTGAAGATAACGTCCTTGACAAAGGAAACCATGCCCGGCCAGTTACGCCGCACAGCTGCTGTTGGCTCCAAGTCTGCAAAGTCAGAATACTCTCGGGAACGTAAGCGGCCTGGAAGGCCACCATGACAGCGCAACGAAAAGGTCAGGTGGCTGCTGCTGGTGTTAGTGCAGGTGTTGCTGTCAGTGTCAATTTCTAGTAGTGCAACAAGTGACGTTCGGCCAAGCCTCGAGCCTCAACCCGCGAAGATGATTGGCAGTTTGGCTGAAAACGTATCTTACACCGGTCTCTGCGCGGTTGAGCGCAAGTAGCCATGCAGCTCCTACTTTGAGGGGTGGGAATAAGTAGCAGGCACCCGGCCGAAGTGTCCGCATCAGAGTGAAAACGATGTGAACTAATTGCATGGCTCAATCACGCTCTCAACCAGCTCAATCAAAAAATCGCGAGAATTACCGCTGGGGGGCTACCCCACTGACGTAGGCCGAAGCCAAAGTTGAACACAGCTTTTAAACCTGCACAGGGCGGCCGGCTCGCCTAAGGGCGGCCGGCTCGCCTGTCGTCTTGCGGGCGGCTAGCTCGCCAAAGGGCGGCTGGCTCACCTGTCGTCTTGACCGCGGTCGGGTCGCTGCAGAGCGGTCGGCTTCCGTGTGCTGCTTGCTTGCCAAGGCAGCACCCTTCAAATTTCACGCTTCTCCCTTTGCTTCAAGTCTAGCATGTTGGATCACTAGGTAAAGCTGGAAACAGCTATTCCTCAAAGGAACAGCTGGCGCAAGACTGCTTGCCTTGTCTCACAGTTATCCTAGACCCTCACATCTCTCCTTCAAGACAAGTTGCCTTTTGCCATGTCGTTGAAATGTTTAAGCCTTGAATGGCTTCAATCATGGCCTTCCAGACACCTGTAATGAATTGCTAGTGGCGAGATATGCCTTGCTCAGCAACAGAAGCCAAGCTTGAAGTAAAGCCCGAAGCAACTGCATGGCTCAACCTCGCGCTCAACCAGCTCAGTAAAAAATTCGCGAGAGCTACCGCTGGGGGGCTACCCCACTGACGTAGGCCGAAGCCAAAGTTGAAGACAGCTTCTACACTGCACAGGGCGGCCGGCTAAGCAACTGCATGGCTCATCCTCGCGCTCAACCAGCTCAGTAAAAAATTCGCGAGAGCTACCGCTGGGGGGCTACCCCACTGACGTAGGCCGAAGCCAAAGTTGAACACAGCTTTTAAACCTGCACAGGGCGGCCGGCTCGCCTAAGGGCGGCCGGCTCGCCTGAGGGCGGCCGGCTCGCCTAAGGGCGGCCGGCTCGCCTGAGGGCGGCCGGCTCGCCTAGGGGCGGCCGGCTCGCCAAAGGGCGGCCGGCTCGCCAAAGGGCGGCCGGCTCGCCTGTCGTCTTGCGGGCGGCTAGCTCGCCAAAGGGCGGCTAGCTCACCTGTCGTCTTGCGGGCGGCTAGCTCGCCAAAGGGCGGCTAGCTCACCTGTCGTCTTGCGGGCGGCTAGCTCGCCAAAGGGCGGCCAGCTCAACTGTCGTCTTGCGGGCGGCTAGCTCGCCAAAGGGCGGCTAGCTCACCTGTCGTCTTGACCGTGGTCGGGTCAATGAAGAGCGGTCGGCTTCCCTGTGCTGCTTGCTTGCCAAGACAGCACCCTTCAAATTTCACGCTTCTCCCTTTGCTTCAAGTCTAGCATGTTGGTTCACTAGGTAAAGCTGGAAACAGCTATTCCTCAAAGGAGCAGCTGGCGCAAGACTGCTTGCCTTGTCTCACAGTTATCCTAGACCCTCACATCTCTCCTTCAAGACAGGTTGCCTTTTGCCATGTCGTTGAAATGTTTAAGCCTTGAATGGCTTCAATCATGACCTTCCAGACACCTGTAACGAATTGCTAGTGGCGAGATATGCCTTGCTCAGCAACAGAAGCAAAGCTTGAAGTAAAGCCTGAAGCAACTGCATGGCTCAACCTCGCCCTCAACCAGCTCAGTAAAAAATTCGCGAGAGCTACCGCTGGGGGGCTACCCCACTGACGTAGGCCGAAGCCAAAGTTGAACACAGCTTTTAAACCTGCACAGGGCGGCCGGCTCGCCTAAGGGCGGCCGGCTCGCCAAAGGGCGGCCGGCTCGCCTAAGGGCGGCCGGCTCGCCAAGGGCGGCCGGCTCGCCAAAGGGCGGCCGGCTCGCCTGAGGGCGGCCGGCTCGCCTAGGGGCGGCCGGCTCGCCAAAGGGCGGCCGGCTCGCCTAAGGGCGGCCGGCTCGCCTGTCGTCTTGCGGGCAGCCGGCTTGCCTAGACGCGGCCGGCTCGCTTGGATTCTTGACGACGGCCGTCCCACTTTAACGTGGTAAACCCGCTGTCGGGCGTCCAACTCGTAGTGCTTCTTGGTGACTTGTGATATCAAGTGAGCTTCGAGATGTGAGCGCAACAGGCGCGCTCTGTGTATTTGGACGTTAGTGAATAAAAACAAGAAAGAGATCGGACGAGCCATCATGAACACGAGTGCCTTTGTAGAATTCGGGTATAGGGTTTAGAGGTGCTTAAGTTAATGCCGTCTAGAAGATTAAAATCACACCCGTGCGCGTTTTCTTTACCCGGTGCCGCTTGCCGGGGAGTGGCCTGGGGCCTGACAAGGCCAGGTCCACTCATTTTTGGAAGCAATTTCTTATGTTTACACGGCATTAACTTCAAGCAAATTTTCTATCTAGTTACAATAGAGCTTCTAGCCCCCTGTCTGTATATAATTGACCGGGGGCTGGAAACCCGTAATAACAGTATTTATCATATGGACTCGGGAAAATACTATCTTGTGTTTAAGGAACCTTTCTATAGATTACAAAAACATACAAGCAAACTCGCCTGCGCCAGTCAGAAGGAACCTGGATTGTTGTTTCATGAGCATGTCGATATCACACAGCATCAGTATCTATACTACCCTCACAAGCATCAAGAGCATCATCACCACAAGATAAAAAGTAAACAAAACAACAAAAGAATGAAAGGCGAACCTTGCATGTCCGTTTCTACATGAGTACACAGGTTCAAGAAAAACGTTGCTGGCATGATCTGACGGAATGTATAAATAATAAAAGGCTACTGTTCTGTGTATGATACATGTTCATGTACATGGGGGCCTGGGCGTGCAAGGAGCTGGGCCTGGAAGATAGGGCTGGGGGTTGGGAGCTAGGGCTGGGAGGGGGCCAAAAAGTTTTTTTTGTTACCCTCAGACGATATCAAACCTCAAACCTCAGGCCGGAAATGTGTCATCTTTTCCGTGTTACAGAAAGAAGCATGACACATTTCAGGCCGGAAATGTGTCATCTTTTCCGTTTTACAGAAAGTGGCATGACACATTTCAGGCCGGAAATGTGTCATCTTTTCCGTGTTACAGAAAGAAGCATGACACATTTCAGGCCGGAAATGTGTCATCTTTTCAGCCTTACTCCTACTACTACTGCAACTGCTACTGCTACTTCCACGACTAGTTTAGAGTCCTCACGATCCTCGTACATTGCCCCATAAACGCCCTCGCCCCACGCTGCTCTGCCTAGGCGTGGGCAGGGGTGGGGCTGGAGGCTGGGGCTGGGGGGCGGGCTTGTGGGGCCAGGACTGCAGCGGGGCTGGGGCTGCGGCATACTTGGAGCTGAGGTGGCTGAGAGCCTGGGCGAGGCTGGCTGGCTGAGGGTAGGCTGGCTGGGGGTTGGGGCTGGGGGATGGGCTGGGTGGGCGACAAGGTAGCTGCTGGAGGCTGGGGGGTGGGTCGAGGGTGGGGCTGGTGGGTGGCTCTGGGACTGGCTGGGGGCTGAGGGCTGAGGCTGGGGGTTAAGGGCTGGGGCTGGGGCTGGGGGCTTGGGCTGGGGCTGGTGGGGGCTGGGGGCTAGGGCTGGGCGCTGGTAGGGGGGGGCTGGGGGGCTTGGGGGGGCTGGTCGAGGCTGGGGCTGGGCTGGGGGGCTGGGGCTGGGGCTGGCTGCGGGGGCCAGGGGCTGGCGGACTGGGGGTGGTAGGGGCTGTTGGGCTGGCTGGGCTAGGGTGGGGCTTGGGCTGGGGCTGGTGGGGGCTGGGGCTGGAGCTGGCTGGGGCTGGAGCTGAACATTTAAATTTTTAAAATTCTTTAAATTCTTTAAAATCTTTAAATTTTTAAATCGGGACCATTTCGAAATTTAAAGAATTTAAAGGATTTACCCCCTTTAAATTTTTTAAATTCTTTAAATTTTTAATTCCGGACGATTTCAGAATTTAAAGGATTTACCCCCTTTAAATTTTTTAAATTCTTTAAATTTTTAATTCCGGACGATTTCAGAATTTAAAGGATTTACCCCCTTTAAATTTTTTAAATTCTTTAAATTTTTAATTCCGGACGATTTCAGAATTTAAAGAATTTAAAGAATTTAAAAAATTTAATTCCGTGGGCTGGGGTCGGAAGCTGGGGGGCTGGGGCTGGAGCTGGAGCTGGACATTTAAATTTTTAAAATTCTTTAAATTCTTTAAATTCTTTAAATTTTTAAATCCGGACGATTTCAAGATTTAAAGAATTTAAAGGATTTACCCCTTTAAATTTTTTAAATTCTTTAAATTTTTAATTCCGGACGATTTCAGAATTTAAAGGATTTACCCCCTTTAAATTTTTTAAATTCTTTAAATTTTTAATTCCGGACGATTTCAGAATTTAAAGAATTTAAAGAATTTAAAAAATTTAATTCCGTGGGCTGGGGTCGGAAGCTGGGGGGCTGGGGCTGGGGCTGGAGCTGAACATTTAAATTTTTAAAATTCTTTAAATTCTTTAAATTCTTTCAAATTTAAAGAATTAAATCGGACGATTTCAGAATTTAAAGGATTTACCCCCTTTAAATTTTTTAAATTCTTTAAATTTTTAATTCCGGACGATTTCAGAATTTAAAGGATTTACCCCCTTTAAATTTTTTAAATTCTTTAAATTTTTAATTCCGGACGATTTCAGAATTTAAAGAATTTAAAGAATTTAAAAAATTTAATTCCGTGGGCTGGGGTCGGAAGCTGGGGGGCTGGGGCTGGGGCTGGAGCTGAACATTTAAATTTTTAAAATTCTTTAAATTCTTTAAATTCTTTAAATTTTTAAATCGGGACCATTTCAAGATTTAAAGAATTTAAAGGATTTACCCCCTTTAAATTTTTTAAATTCTTTAAATTTTTAATTCCGGACGATTTCAGAATTTAAAGGATTTACCCCCTTTAAATTTTTTAAATTCTTTAAATTTTTAATTCCGGACGATTTCAGATTTAAAGAATTTAAAGAATTAAAAATTTAAATTCCGGACGATGAATTTAAAGAATTTAAAAAATTTAATTCCGTGGGCTGGGGTCGGAAGCTGGGGGGCTGGGGCTGGAGCTGGAACATTTAAATTTTTAAAATTCTTTAAATTCTTTAAATTCTTTAAATTTTTAATTCCGGACGATTTCAAAATTTAAAGAATTTAAAGGATTTACCCCCTTTAAATTTTTTAAATTCTTTAAATTTTTAATTCCGGACGATTTCAGAATTTAAAGGATTTACCCCCTTTAAATTTTTTAAATTCTTTAAATTTTTAATTCCGGACGATTTCAGAATTTAAAGGATTTACCCCCTTTAAATTTTTTAAATTCTTTAAATTTTTAATTCCGGACGATTTCAGAATTTAAAGAATTTAAAGAATTTAAAAAATTTAATTCCGTGGGCTGGGGTCGGAAGCTGGGGGGCTGGGGCTGGGGCTGGAGCTGAACATTTAAATTTTTAAAATTCTTTAAATTCTTTAAATTCTTTAAATTTTTAAATCGGACCATTTCAAGATTTAAAGAATTTAAAGGATTTACCCCCTTTAAATTTTTTAAATTCTTTAAATTTTTAATTCCGGACGATTTCAGAATTTAAAGGATTTACCCCCTTTAAATTTTTTAAATTCTTTAAATTTTTAATTCCGGACGATTTCAGAATTTAAAGGATTTACCCCCTTTAAATTTTTTAAATTCTTTAAATTTGTAATTCCGTATATACACAGTATATATTAAGACACAGAGCAAGCCCTACGCCAAATAGAACCTAAAGGTCCTACGTACATAGGTCTATAGGTCTCCTAGCTATCCTCTATTACACCGTGACGCATGATGCACCCTACAGCTGGGACTATGATTCCCTATGTTCTTATTGCAATTTTCTGATCTGCTACCTCAACCAGGACAGCGAAGCGGCGTGGAAGTCTCGCTGCATTTAAACGAACCCTGAGCTTTTGAGTACCATACTTATTCATTTTTCTTACAGGAGCCATGACGAAGCATTGGAGTACCATACTTTAACACTTTTTCTTAAAGGAACCATTATGAAATGCAAGTTGATGTTTTTCACCCTGGTCACTTAAAAGCCCAGAACCCTCATGGCCAAATTGACTTGGGGGGGTTTCAGGACTCTTGACTCCAATTATAGCTCAACCCCATGCCCTAAACTCCAAGCCCTAAAGTCTAAACCCAAAACATGTTTGGGATTTATGGCCACAGCCACAGCCCCAACCCCTTACTCCATGATTTCAGCATATCATCACAGCGTCTTGGGGTAGGTGCTTGGAGCTTACATACATCTTGGTGTAGAGTTTGGGTGGTTGGGTCCTGCTGTGGGTCAAGTAGGCGGGGCAAGCTGCAGAGCCTTGCACTCTTGGTAGGCCTTCGGGATATGCCATATTTTCCTTCTTCACTAGTCTTCAGAAACAGCCTAAGGCAGCTCCGATCCTGATGGCAGGACACAAGACCCTGTGTAAGGTTCGGTAACGGTTCTATATACGTTGTTTTGATAAGGATTTGCAGGGGTCTAGGGTCCGACGTACCGAACTGGAGGGTTTGGGATTCAGTTTTTTAGGGTTTGGGGTTTAGGGTTTAGGGTTTAGGGTTTAGGGTTTAGGGTTTAGGGCCTCGAACCCCATCGACACCACTGCGGAGCAACCAGCGCCGCGCGGCGAAGATTTCCCAAGCAGATGCCTTTGCGACCGGATTCCCAAGATGAGGTCCGATAGCTTGCGGTTAAGGGGTTTAGGGCTTTAGTAAATTTTTGGCTTTCGGGGTTTAGGCTTCAGGTTTAGGGGTTAGAGGACTCATGAAAACGTCTTGCAACACATGCAGTATCCAAAACTCTATACACCCCAAGCCGAGCGACCAACACCTGAGGGCCGCAAGCCATGGACCCCAAAGCCCGAAAGCCCGTAGCACCCCACACCAAACAATCTAAAGCTTGCAATCTTAGTTACAGCCCGCATTTAGAACACTTACTACACGTTTCAAAAACCCGCAAACCCTTGAACAGATGCATACATATGAATATGATAACTGCAATATGTATACATATATATATATACACATACGTAATTACATACATACATACATACGTACATACATACGTATATACATATATACATACATATACACCCCTTTTTCGGAACTTATCATATTCGCCCCCAAAGAAGCGTGGACCTTATCCGGGGGAGTTTGGTGAGCTTTGGCCGTTTCCGGGTGGAGATGCATTTCCCCCGCGTGTTACTTCCAGAGGCTTTTCTCGGATCGGGCTTAGGGTGTAAGGCATTGGGGTTAGGGTGCAAGGGTTTAGGAGGCTTCATGTAGGCTCGACTTCATAAGCCGTAGCCCCACAGCCTTACACCGCAAGAAAACATCCCATAACATGACATCCTATAAGCCCCAAACCCCAAATCTATAGGAATGTAGCGAACCCAAAAACCCTACAACCTTACAACCCCCCATACCCAAATCTTTGGGAATGCACATGATAAGGTTTTATGAATCCGGCCGGAGGGTGCCCAGGGCTAAAGCTGTCACAAGGGCTTGGGAAGTAGCCTTGGGACTATAGTGAACCCCCAAAAAGGTGGAACATAGATTTGGGATGATTTGTGCTGGGATTCCCCTTACTTTAGATAAGGGCATGACGATAGTAAAGTTCCAACTTTCTGAAGGCATTCCCATTATTTGTAGCCTCAAAAGGACCCTATGTGCGGGAACCCCTCAACGGGGGCCCGACTCCAATCATTAAGGCCCCTGTGTTGCAGCTGCCCCCCCCCTTGGGGTTTAGGGTTTAGGGTTTAGGTTAGGGTTTAGGGTTTAGGTTGGGGTTTAGGGTTTAGGATTTAGGGTTCAGGGTTTAGGGTTTAGGTTAGGGTTTAGGGTTTAGGGTTTAGGTTAGGGTTTAGGGGTTAGGGTAGGGTTTAGGGTTTAGGGTTTAGGGTAAGGGTCTCCACTCATGCCTGGCTTATGGAGTTCTCGAATCCGGTCTGCAGGAATTGCATTATTGGGGTGTCATTATCTGAGGATCCTTGTATTTCTGGTTTCTCGTATGGTTCCTGCTTGCTGGAAATTCTAGCCTGTTCCGGAGAACGCATGTTACGAACAGTGTCCTACACCGGGAAGATTTGGGACTTCAACTTTTAACTTTTAAGTATAGGGTTTGGACATGAAGACGAGGCGTTGAGGGTTTGTACGCCGTCAACAGATCCGAACCTGAGAATGGCCTGGGTATGTAGCCTCGTTATGCAAGCATGCATCTCACTTCCAGAGACAGAAAAAAGCGCCTTTGAGCCTGGATTCTTTAGGGTTTCGGGTTTTAGGGTTTTTAGGGTTTCGGGTCTGGGGTTTTAGGGTTTAGGGTTTTTTGGGTTTTAGGGTTTAGGGTTTTTTGGGTTTAGGGTTTTTTGGATTTTAGAGTTTAGGGTTTTAGGGTTTAGTGTTTAGTGTGCCCCGAAAGCCTGAAACACTGCATGGACCACAAGCAGCAAGAAACCTCAAACCCTGCCTGAGTCAAACCTAATGCCCCCAACCCCCAAGAACCTGCCTATGACTGCAGATGGACCTGAGCCATTGGGAGAATGCTGGTGACTGGCAGCAAGCTGCTGCTGCTGGCCAGCCGTCCTCGTCGTCTGCAACAACCTGAGTGGATGTTGCTGGCGGAGTGCACACGTTCCGTGTGCCGGAGAAAACAAAGACCGGCTTCCAGAACAAGGTGGCGATGCTGGTTGGCTTGAGTCTTTGTAATGAAGAGGAGGAGCTGAAGAAGCAGCTGAAACGGCTGGTGAGTTTTGCGGCCATCCAGCCTCAGCTGACCGAGCTGCTCAAGGCCCACAAGAGCTATGGCTTGAATGGCTTCAAAATGCTGGGCTACTTGCCAAAGTGAGGTGGCTGGACGGCAGGCAAAGCTGGCTGGAAAAAGAAGACAGCCCCTGAATCTCTAAACCTGACATAATATAGGAAAAAACCTTAAATCTTCAAGCTTGCCGACCCTAGAGCTCGAAAAAACCTGACCCTTTAAGGTTGGAGGATTTAGGGGATATAGATGCATTCGGGCACTGCAAAATCCGGCTGCTTAAAACTTACCCAGACCTACGGTTGGAGGATCTAGAAAGTAGATCCCCTAAATTTGGGGCCCTATATCACTAACGGTACTTTATAGGAATCCCCATTAAGGGATCTACTTTTTTGGATCTTCCCGGGGGTCTGGGTAGGGAATCCAGTGCCCGAACTCGAACATGAATGGGAACAGCTAAGACTGGCATTTTTAGGGGTTCCAGTGTGGAAATATACTTTTATATAACCTATTCCTTATTCTGTCTATCAAAGCTCTTATACCCGAGGCCCTGTAAAACCTTGCAGGACCCTGAAGACAAATCCTTATAGGCCCTTGTTTAGTTTAAAACCCGCTACTGAAAGCCAGAACCCTGTTCTATTTAGTAAGGCACCCTGTCCGCCTCGAAGGCGGCACAGTGGTTAGCTGCTGAACGGGTGGCGATGCAGATGGCCAGGCGTTGGCTGGACACTGGGTAGTTGAGGGTTTTAGGGTTCAGGGTTTGCGGTTCAAGAGTAGTTGAGGGCTTTAGGATTTGTGTAGTGTTTTTGTGTTTGCTTGGTGTTTCGTATTAGGTTTCGTAACAGCCTTCATGGTGGGTTTCATGAGTTTGGAGGAAGAGGGCTAGGCCATCGAGGTTAAGAGTTGAGGACTTGATTCACGGTTCAGGTTTAGAGTACAGGGCATCTCTTATATTGGTAGTTCAAGTTTTCAAAAGTAGAGTCCCCCCAAATTAGCACGGTGCCCTTATCAAAAGAACCCTAATTGGGACCCGTATAATGTTATAGAATTATCCATCCGTATTGGGGCTTCAAAGGGGGATGCTCGCAGGTATTTCCTTCCACAAGGGTCACGTATCGTTGTCGCGGCAACAGAACGAGCTGTGAAATACTTCTTATATACATTCCCAATCCACAGCAAGTTGTTTGTACCCCAAACCCTATTCTGATCTTGAAGGCCCCAGCAATTAATATGGCTTCATGAGGATATGATCTTTGGGCCCCCAAGCACACCCCGAAAGCCACTCAATCCGTAACTAGCTGCGACATCCACAAGATGAGAAAGCAGACATGCCTACAGTCTCCATTGTAATTCCTTTTGAAGGGGGTCACCTTGTGGGATCCTAAATATCCTGAGTTCCCCAGTAGCACCCGTTGTGCCCTTTTTGATTTAGGGTTTCCTTATCACACTAAATGCCAGGAAAGGTGACACTTGGGAACCCAGTATCAAAGTAGTTAAGCCAAAAAAGGAAGTACAATGAAGACTAGTGGTGTTTCTCGATCTTTAATCATGGCCCATTGGGGTTTCATAGGGTTTGTGGTTCAGGGTTTTAGGATTTAGGGTTTAGGAGTGTAAGGTTTACGAGTTTCAGGGTTTAGTGGTTTGAACGGTTTGTAGGGTCTAGGTTTCATAGTTTTTTTCGTTTTACGGTGGGGCTCCCACTCCTTTTTCCTTTCCTTGTAAGATTTTGGGGTTGAGGGTTAGGGCGCCGACGGCGTTTTGCATGTAAAGGGCCACGGTACTGACTTAAGGTGCAATCTCTCTCAAAGTTGTGGCGGGTTTTTTGTTAGGGTTAAGGTCTCGAAAATGGGTGGCATGGATGAAGCGAATGATGGTGCATCGATGCGGCTGGACCCGGTCGTTGGCGGAAGAGACGTCGTTCCCCCAGCTGCTTATCCGGCTTACAGCAGGTGCTCGAAAGAAGTTTCAAGTTTGCTCCTCAGGCGTTGCAGAGCTCCTTTGGAGTTTAGAAGAAGTGCTGGGCTGGCCAGTATCTGGACAAAGCTGGAGGAGTTGCAGCCTTGAAAGCCACAAGCAGGTCAAGGTGTTACAGTTTCAGGGCCTAAACTTGGAGGATCATTGTACGATGTAGGCCTATAAAAGGACAGCACTCTTCTGCATGGATACCCGCATTTGTAGGGTTGCGCTGTCAGTGCAGAGGGTTCTTGCAAGATGAAGGGAAGCAGGACTGCAGGCTCCGGGCTTTTGGGCTTAACATCTGGAACATGGGGGCCTGAATAATGAGAAGAAGGTCTTGGGGCTCCTTAATATATAGGTACAGTACAACATCAATCCCAAACCCTCGTCGAGGGATATGGCCCCTATAGCCTATATCACAGTACCCTTAGAGTATCCATTGTAGTAGCCCCTCTAGACCCCTTCGAAAGGAAGCCTATTCTAATTGTTCAGGCCCCTTTTTAAGGGGAGCCCGACAACGCATTTCGGACAAGCGCCTGCCTGCAGAGGCAGAGGCACGCCCAGGCGGAGGAGGCGTACCGTGCAGCCCTTCAGCAGGCGCGGCTTAGGGTTTAGGGTTTAGGGTGTAGGGTTTAGGGATTTAGGGTTTAGGGGTATACGGTTTAGGGTTGGCTAGATGTCTAACGGTCTGGGGTTTACGGGTTCAGGGCTCAGATTTTATGTAGGGTTTCGGCTAATTAGTAAGTGGGTGTCTGAGATTTTATGTTCCGGGGCTAGAGCCCTGAACCACCCTAGACTTTTTTTGCCTGTATGGTAGGTGGCTGCTTCACGATGTCTAATCAGCGACTGTTGGTTGTGGTTAGGGTTCAGGGGTTAGTTTACTGGGGTAGTGGATTTGCCCTTGAAAGGATCCCCTAGGAACCCAGGTTCTTCCTTTAAAGGATGCCCTAAAACCCCACGATCTTCCTTTAAAGGATCCGCTAGGTTCTTCCTTTACAGGATCCCGTAGGGACCTGAGAAAAATGCTTGGAGGAGGCGTACCGCTGTTCCTGTCAGCTCGGAGGATACGAAGACTGCTTGCCTCGGGTATTTAAGTTTGAAAGTGGCACCACCCTAAACCCTCAACCTTGAACCCTGAACTCTAAACCCTGAGCCCCAAAATTGACAAACAAAAATCCAAAACCCTAAACCCTAACCTACTCTGGGCGATCTGTGCCCTGTTGAGTAGCATTGCTATAGTTGAGAATGCAAGCAGTGTAAAACTAAGGAAGGATCCCGACACCAAAGCAATTTATGGTTTAGGGCTCATAATAGGCTTTAGGGTTTGGTGTAATATTGGGTTTAGGGTTTAAGGAGCTGCTACTGCAAACTGCCTCGACATTCTGCCACTTGCTGCTTCACTAACGTTCAACATGGCCCCAATCAGGGGCCTCAAAAGGTGGGATGAAGGTAAGTAGATGAAGGATCCTCTCTCTCTTTCTATATATATATATATATATATATACTCTCTTACTTGGGGATCATCCCACCTATCTACGTCCCACCTTTGGAGCCCTTTGACCCAGCGCCTCATGCAGCTGGTCTTTGGGACCGAAAGCGCCTTAAGATATGAGCTCGCCGTGAGTCCTGAGTTCCCGGGACAGCCTCCAAACCCTAAACCCTAAACCCTAAACCCCAAACGACTATGGAGGCCCATGAACCCCAGACCGAAATGCTTCACCGGAGTCTAACATACAGTTTCCTTGCTCTCGGACTGTATATCAAAGGGGAAAAGGAGGGACCCTTAATGGGGACCCCTACCCTATACTGGGCTATCTAATGTGTATTGAGTATAGCATTTTCCCAAACCCTGAACCCCAGACCCTGTGCCGCCTATGCTTTACACCCACCAGAGACCGCGAGGAGAAGAAACATCGAAGCGATCTGGGCCTGGGCAACCGCGAGCCCTTGCCGCCCCCGGTCCCTTGGGCAGAATATGTACATGTTGGGTGCTTTTGAGTCTTTGCAGGGTTGTGTGGGTACCCGGAGTTCCAAACCCTAACACCCGGGCTCTACGGTTTGCAGAGAGAGTTTTGGTAAGGTGCTGACAACGCTGTTGCGGCCGCGGGGGGTTTGAAGGCTTTGAAGGAAGGGCTCGGTCAGGAGCGATCTACAATGGAGACTGTAGGTAAGCCCTACACCCGAAGACCTAGATCGATGCTGGTCCTGTAAAACGCGGGCTAGGAAGTGTCGAAGTATTTTGGCAGCGCATGGCTGACATTTGCCACAGAAGGCTTTAGGGCTCAGGGCTACAGGCAAGTGGGTTCGGAGTTCTAGGGTTTTAGGGTTTTAACGGGATGGAGTCTAGGGCCTTCGGGTTTTGGGATTTAGGGCTTCAGGGTTTTCACTGAAGGTTTCGGGTTTTGGGTTTAAAATAGGTTACAGGGTTGCATGTTGAGGTATCTTGTATATCTTGGCATGTGGTTCCAACAAGGCTTTCTTGAAGCAAGCATGGCTTCAAATGTCTGTCCAAGTCTCCGGTGCAAGGATATAAGCCAAGCTGTAGTTGATATATTGTCTCCAGGGAGACCGACATCTCACTTCGAAGCCCCGCACGAAAAAGAGAGCCCGCCGCAATAGGTGACATGAGCTTGCAAGAAACGGCACATAAAAAGCAGAAAAAGGGCTCTAGACAGTTTCAGGTTTATCTTAACCTACCGAAACCTACTAGCTTCGATAGTAGGAGCCTACAAAACAGCAGGGTCTTTTATAGTTTAAGGTATCAACTAGGGCAGAACCCTAAGCCCTAAACCCCTAAACTCTAAACCCCTAAACCGTGGCTCATGCATGGTGTTCACAAGGCCCCTCGCGCAGACCGAACAGACGAGTCGCTGAAGGCAGCAGCTTGCTCTGAGACTTCAACATTGAGTTTCCGACAATTAGGGGACACTAATATGGTACCGGGGATCGTCGCTTCCTTCATAAGAGTTCGGGATTTGGGAGTTTCCGAAAATAGGGGACCCTAATATAGTACCGTAAATAGTAGGATCCTGATTATATAGAAGGACCCAAAATAAGGTACCCCCTAATTGTTGGAAACTCCCACATGGTCGCACGGGTTTCCCAGCGTCAGTAAATGATCTGGTGTGAAGGCTGCAGGGGGGTTGCGGCACCAATGGTCTGCTTTATCTGTGCACAGAACCTCCTGAACCCTGGACCCCAACCACAAGCCCTGAGACACTCTTTAAGGACCCACTATCTTCCCAAAAACCTTTCCAGCCAGCCAAAGTAATTAGACACTATTGAACCCTAAGCCTAAACCCCTACTACTACTACTACTACTACTACTACTACTACTACTACTACTACTTCTACTACTACTACTACTACTACTACTACCACTACTACTACTACTACTACTACTACTACTACTACTACTACTACTACTACTACTACTACTACTACAACTACAACATACTACAACCACAACGACAACAACAACAACAACAACAACAACACTACCAGCAACAATTACAACGCGAAATCCGTCCTAAATGCGAAATTGTAAGGAAAATCTGATTTTCCCGAGGAATAACCAAGGTAACACATGTTTTCCTTCGCCATAGGTAATAGGAAATAGTTTTTCTCCTAGGAAAAAACTAAGGAAAACATAAGGAAATAACACGGAATCCGTAGGAAAATCGTGTATTACCGAGGAAAAACCAAGCAAATCCTAAGAAATGAAAGAGAATCCGTAGGAAAATAGTGTTTTCCCTTGGAAAAACTCAGGAATTGCTGTAATTAAAATACTATATTCTTTTGATGCGTATTTTACTTATTTGTTGATGCCTCTGCCCCAGGAATTGGTGTATTTTCAATGATTTTATTTTTGTTTATCATTATTTCATTTTTTTGATCCTGCCATTTAATTTTTCTATCCTTATTCAATTTTTTTGATCCCTCACCCGACATATCAGACGCATGTATGCATGCATGTGTGTGTATATATGTATATATATATATATATATATATATATATATATATATATATATACATGCACGTTATGTGCGTGTGTATATATATATATATATATATTTACACACATGTGTAGAACAGAAAGAGTCGGCCTGAGTGCTTGTGCTCATCAACCAATCTGCACCTGCGTGCAACATGTACATACGACACGGGAGTCTGTAAACAAAACATACCCAAACCGTGTAATAAGGCGTGTTTTTCTATAAAAATAGCACCGAGGCCGACACACACACACACACACACAGACACACACTCTACATCTATATAGTCAGTCTATAGGTGTAAGCTTATTTACTTTTGTTTACTTATCTATCATTGTTTTATTGGTTCGTGTATTTGTTTCACGTACATATTTTGTTGTTGTTCCTTCGTTTGTTTATGAATTTGTTTATTGGTTTGTTTAGTTAAGCATTGGTTTGTGTAACTAATTTCTTTTGAAATTATTTACACATATATGTGTACAGGCATAATTACATGCATTCATGCGTACATGCATACATACATAAATCATACATACCTACCTACGTACGTACACACACACACACACACTCTCTCTCTCTCTCTCACCCTCTCTGGCTCTGTCTCGCTCTCGCTGTCTGAGTCTCTGGCTCTCTGTCTCTGGCACGAAAAGTCCTCTGCAAAGCTTCGCAAGGCCGATGCGGTTGGGAGGGCCATGACCGACCCAAGTGCCCGAGCGAAGGCTGTGCCTGAGGACGGCTTGAGGGGGTTACTACAAGGGGTATTGTGGGTGTAGTGTAGGGGCCTTATTAATTACCTTTACTATTTAAGGGGTTCCGTTTTGCACTTACTGTATATTGGGCCCCAAAACCCCATTCTAATTAACAAGGCTCCTACACTAGTAACACAGGTTTTCGTGGGATGTTCTGAACCTAAAGGCAGAAACCCCAGCCCTAAACCCCGGAAGCTTTGAACCGTTTTTGCCAACCTGAAACTAGCTCTTGGTCACCGGACCTACTGTAGTGCCCGATGCATGTGTCTAATCAATCTACCTAGACTGTCTTTTGCAGTTCCTGCTGTTGGCTGCCGCATTGCTCTTGTCGGACCATAAACAGAAGTATTGTTAAACAATTATACAACAAGGAGCACTGCTATTCTGCCGAGTTCTTAGGCCCTAACTTGAAACACCCTAAGCCCCTGCACATCCTTGTACCCCAAAACGGTGGAATCCTAAAGCCCTAAACTCTAAACCCCTAACCCTCATAAAGCAACACCCGAGTTTCATGCCTAAGCCCACAACCTTGTACCCCGAAACCTAAGCCCCAAACCTTACGCCTCAATTCCTAACCATGAACCCTCAACCCTGCCCTCCCAAACCCTAATCTGAAACCAAATCCCGAACCCTGAGCCCTTATGGGAGATTCCGAAAATTGGTGGTACCTTGTTTTGGGGTTCCTATTATCAGGTTACTACAATTTAGTGGTATCATGTTAGGGTCCCCTATTTTCGGAAACTCTAAACCCTAAGCCCTAAACCCTGTAAAGAACCCTTCTAGATCCATTTAAGGAGCCCCAAAACGTTAAAGGTACCCCGATTTTCGGAAACTCCCAAATCCAGAACCCTGAACCGTTCATAGAACCCTATAGGTCCTTTAAAGGAGCCCTTATGGTACCCTTTAACAGTACCACTATTTTCGGAAACCCCCCATGTTGAAGGAAGCGACGATCCCGGCTCCTGCAGCTCCTGCAGACGTGGAAATCAGTTCGGCGGGCGAGGCCGTCGAAGGGAGCAGGGTTTGTGTCTTGGGGTTTGGGGGTTTAGGGGTTTAGGGTTCATGTTTTGGGGGTTTGGAGTTTTGATTTTGGGGTCTCGTGTTTTAGGGTTGAGGGGTTTAAGGTTTAGGGTTTAGGTTTTAGGGTTCTGGGTTTAGGGCTTAGGGTTTTGGCGTTTAGTGGTTTAGGGTTGAAGGGTTTATGGTTTTAGGGTTGAGGGGTTTAGGGTTTAGGGGTTGTAGGGTTTGGGGTTGGAGCGCTATTTGGAAGTCATGGGCCGAGTAGTTCTTGCAAGGCTGTTTATAGGGTGCTTATACGGATCCACTACAGAAGCTTGTAGTTTTGAAAGGGTTTCATCGTGTTTTGTTAGGGTCTAGGGTTTAAGTGGCTAGAAGTTGGGTATAGAGCATAAGGGTTTGTCCTTCGAGCGGCGACGCATGTACTGCCTTAAGATAGATGCTCCCCAAGATGAACCTCGCAAGCACGATAAACGACAAGGCTGTTTGTCAATGGGTGCAAATTTGGGGATCCTTGAAAGGGCTCGGGAAGAGGTGATTTACCCAGTCTACACCTTTGAGATGTTGCGAGCGTATTTGTCTCTTCAGGGTTGCCCTTTCGGGGAAAGGGGGTTCGATAAAGATGCGTGCTTAAAGTGGCTTCTATTGAAAGACTTGGCAGGAAACCAAGCCCCTCGATTACTAGAACCATCGCTGTAAACAAGAAACAGCAAGGTCCTACTGCTGTAAGAGCTAGGATAGGCCCTTTCTTGAGGTATCCATCGCTGGAAAGCCTCTGGGAGACCCCTCAACCCTAAAGCAAGAAGCCCTTAACACAAACCCCTAGACCTAAACACTACAGCCCGAAGCCCTCAACCCTAAACCCCTAAACCCCAAAGCCCTCAGCCCCTTTAAAGAAAGCTTCGGAGAAAGGAGCATGGGATGACTTGACAGCTTCAGAAAAAGGGATCCTAACACAACATAGGTGCCCAAATAATTACTAAAACTTGTTTGGGGGTTCCTTATGAATGATAATTACCGGGTAAGAGCCCCCAAAACCGTATTATCAGAATCTTACATACATAGAATCCTTGTTTTTTCAGGACTCCTAAGTGGAGTAGCATGTTGTTATTGTTCTCAAACCCCCGTGTAGCTTTCGGGTTTGATTGTTGCTACCCAAAGGCCCCGAAGTAGCTCCTTTTTCGGTGACCTTATAGAATTCTAAATATGAACCTCAAAAAGGAACTACTTTGAGGCCTTTGGGTATTGGGCATTTTGGGGGTTGAGAGGGGTTTGGGGTTTGCAGTGGCGAAGTTTGAGCACCTTACCCCAAGGCGCCAAAGTAGTTCCTTTTGGGGGTTCGTATATAGAACCCTATAAGGTAATCCCAAAAAGGCACTGCTTTGGGGCCTATGGGTAGGGCTGAAGGGTTTTAGGGCTGCGACTGCGTTTTTCTGAACTTAGGGGATAGTACTCCAAAATTCAGGGTTTAAGGGTTCAGGGTTAGGGTTTACCTTAACCCGGAATAACTGACCTCTTTAAGGACCTATATAAGGAAACCATAATGAGGAACCCCAAAAAGCGCAGGTTATTCAGGGTTAAGGTAGGGCTTGATGCAATTTCATCCAACCCCGAAAGAATCGGAAGGACACAGACGACGATATGGCCTGGGCAGCTCAGAAGGTGTCGTGATCTGGGTGGTCATTCAAGGTTTTGCTGGGCTTCAGGCTCTTTTAAGGTTTCCTTTAAGAGGTCCCGGGGCTCTTGTTCCTTAAAGGAGGGCTTTATTGAGGACATGCCTTGAGGAGGAGTTTCGGGTTGGAGGGTTTGGGGTTTAGGACTAGTTGTCCTTCTGGATGGGAATGACAACATTCGAGCGCTTGCGACTCCTGATATTCCCGGCCCCTGCATTCAAGTGAACCGTAGAAATTTATGGAGTTTTGGGGTGTGGAGGGGGGGGGTTTGGTAGGGCCTGTCCCAAAGACCCGTGAGATACATGACAGGTACTAGAAACTTGGAAGCGGTGAAGCCTGACCAGTAGAGGTTTGTTTGAGTGATTATTAGGAATATCCCCCTGTAGTCCGTGTAATCACTGCTTATGCTATAATGCACTCCAAAACCTATCTTACTCAGTACTGCCCCGATGTCGACCAGACTAGACATACACCCGCTAACTTTGACTCTAAACCCTAACCCTTAAAACCCCAACAAAGCCTCAAAACCCTTTTGAAACCGTAAACCCCTAAGCCCTAAACCGTAAATTCCGACGGCATAAGCCTTAAAGCATCTAAGCTGTTAGGATCGGAGCTCAACGGAGGAGCCCTTCACAGAGGCCAACGACCTCGCTACAAGGAGTGAACTGGGCTTTAGGGTTAAGGGGGCATCCCAGGAGTTGATTGTTAGGGGCTTAGGGTTTAGGGGTTTGAGGGTTCGGGCTGAGGGCTTGGGGTTTAGGGGTTTAGGGTTTTGTACTTGGACAGCTGGAGGTTGTGTGTGTTTTCTTATACGAGTTCATTTCAACAGAGGAAGGTTTGTATACAGATTGCTCGTGGACATATATGTATACATACATGCATACATACATACATACATAGACGGCTTTATGGCTTGGGCTTTTGGGATTCAGTTTCATGGTGTGCTGTATGAGGTTTTCCGCTAAAAGCTTTGGGGTTTGGGGTTCCCGATTTGTGTTGCATGGCACTCGAAACTGTTGCGTTTTTGCCCTTTTTTGCCTACTTCTCTTTCTGCGCGGGCCAGCATGCCTCGAAACTCCTCTAGTACGTATTGAGTGTGTTTATGGAATGCTGGCGCTGCTCACTGGGTCGTTGCGATACTGTCCGCAGTTATGGTATTCTTGCTGAGTCCTGATACCCAAACCATCGACGACCCGAAACCCCACGGTAGGCTCTGTGTGTAGGCCCTCGGGTATGGCAGGGTGTGAAGTTTTGGGTGGTTTGGAGTCTTGGGGTTGCTCATGGTTTATCGGTCATGTTTCGGTTTTGTGAAGTGTACGGTTTTCGTTGCGACTTGCAGCTCAGCTTGGAGTTTCGGACACGGGCGCCCGACCCCAGCTTAAGTGTAGTTTCTGCGCACATCGGGTTCATACTAATTTGGTAACTAAGAGTGATGAGGAGCTTTCACATCAACTTGATGTGCCTGTAGAGGTGCGAGGAACGTCAGGCACATCCCCCACCGCTCGTCATGATATTGTTCGCACAATGTCCCCGCCGACAGACAACACCTGCCCTAAGCCCTCAACCCTTTATCCCTTTGGCTTTAGCCCTATGTCGACCTAGGCCTAGCACCGCTACTGCATCCAGATCGGAGAGCCCTTCGTTCGTGGGGCACATCGTCATTCGTCTCGGGTTCAAGGTTAGAGGGCCTTCTAGTCTTTAAGGTAATCGTATTTAGGACTAGTATTGCCTTTGAACTTCAAGTTTTTGATCCCGGAATGAGTGGCATTTTTTAGGAGTGTAAACACGGCTGAGTCCGTACACAACTATACAGTATAGTGTAACATACCCTGAAGCCTCAGTGTGATTATCCAGGTTTCTATATCAGTTCTCAGAACATCTTGGAACTTGAAGTGTAAGTTGTACTTCCCGAATGCCATATTAATTAGTTCTGGGAGTTCTGTCCCTGTCAATTTCGTTCCTCTGCCAAAGCTAGCCAGGTCAGCTAGTCGAACTGTTGTTTGGTTCCCCCTTGCCCTGCAGAGAAAAGAAGAAGCAGCGGTGGTTCTGTTGCCGTCGTGGTGGATGTGGTGGTCGTCGTCGCAGTAGTAGTAGGAGGTAGGACGCAGGACATTGGAGTCACGGTAGGAGTGGTATGAGCGGGCGTAGTAGTCACAGGCACATGAGAGGATGACGGGACCATTTGTAAGGAAATCCGTCGCAGTAGCAATGCTTCATGGGCTCGCTAGGTCAGGAACCGCAGCAAGTAACAACAAGGACTACAGTTTGAAAGCTGGATCTCTGGAGGCATGCTTCGACCTGAAATTCGTCACGACATCACCCTGTGACGACCATGACTTTCAGGATCTGTCCCGCAACCACGGTTTATTCATGCTGCACGGTTGCCGGGTCTCTAGTTCGAGACATAAAACGTTTCAAGGACCTAAACAAACACGTGAATGTAAGCATCTCTAGATGGTGTCATACCTATCGGTCACCTGCTTTTCCTCCCCCGGCGGTTGCCGGAGGTACTGATAAGATCTGTGATTGTTATTGCTCTTTGACGAGAGCTGAGAGTTTTGCGTGAAAGACCAAGAGCTCTCGTGATTTTGTGCATACACCGTCTTAGCATGGTTCCGATAGTTTAAATCCATCTTTGTGGCTTGTAGTGTTGGGTGCTGATCGAGCGGAATACGGCATGTTTGTCATATGTTTTTGTTGATCGGTGGTTCTCTGCGAACTTGATGTGGGCATGGGACAGCAAAAAATAGGGCAGCACAACATGCGGAATTTGAAATTTCTGGACCCACGAATCACACGGCATTCGCTCGGGTGCTGTTGCGGCTTCAGTATACAGTTCTGGAGGCGTGCCGGAAGGAAATAAGTCAAACTATATTTCAAGACCTCCTAAGGCCGGACTGTATGAAGTGTGGCTTGGCTAATCCGGCATTGTTATCTCGTGGGGAGTAGGAACTAATTACTGGTTACTGCGTGACCTCCGAGCATTGGGGTTCTGGGGTCGCTGCTTTCAGACTTGAGCCTTCATGCTTCAGTTGCAAGCAGAGAAAAACACTGCGCCCACCGGGTTTGGCTCCGTTGTTAGACAAGGACGCTGGTTCCAACCGCCGTAGATTTATGGTCACGAATTTGTGCAGCACTATGAACCCATGTACACGGTACCTACAGGCTCTGACATAGGTTGACAGTCATGAGTGTTATGGATAATATGGTCGCTACGTCTAATTACTGTGTGCATACTGTGAACCACTGCAAGCCAACGCCATAATTTCTCAGAATACCTTGCAGTTCATGAATGGTGTGAGCCAGCCTGCTGCATGAATTGCTGTTAGTTGGCTTATCCAAATGGGAATGATCAGCGTTTTATTGGCAGCGGCACATGAGAACTGCGTGTATCCGAAAATTCAGGCAGCTCTGTATGTTGTTGGCACGTGTAAATACAGTTTGGCGATGATTACAACGTTTTTTGGGGCATGCTTCAGCTGCTTCCCTAAAATGCGTTGATGATTTGAAGATTCCGGTGGCTGCTTTTGCGCACGCTTCAAGTTCACTGCTAATTTTACGTGCCGTGCTGCAACCGTACCAATGTTGTTCTTCGGGTGGTGAGTCTTGTGTTGCTCGCTTCATCTCGTTTAATTACTTTGTCTGGTCCACCATGGTGTTACTGTGTGTATTTGTTACTTATTCCACCCTTTGTTCTGTAAGTGTTGTCGTAGGCAGCTTCAGGAAGTCCCATGGCAAGACTGTATGTGAGTTCGTGATTCATGCAGACCCTTCGTGAATGAAAACCCGTCCTTTGGTAAGGGTCTGGGTTTTACAGTGTTTCGCACAGATCCGAGTATTAAGTTCTGTGGGCACAAGAGTTTATGCATCAGGGTTTTTGGCGTGCATGTTGACCACTGGTTGCTGTAGTGTGGGGTGCGCTGTCCAGTCTTTCCGACCTCATGAGGATGTGTTGGTTGTTGCGGGACCCACGCAACTCGTAAGTAGTTCTGGTGGGTATCTGTTGAGACGACGTTGCTGGGAGCATATCTGTCGTAGCTTCAGCCATGTGAGCAGTGAGCAGTTGGAGACATTGAGCATGGTAGGGGAGGGTGCACAGTACTCAACGACCAGCCCTACTACAAACATCCGTAGTGCGATGCTGGAAGCGCTGTGCAGGAGCTTGACAGAGTCTCCCAGCCATGAGCGGAAGCCCTGCCGACGTGGTGCGTTGCGGCACCGGAGCACAACAGATTTGCGAATTCGAGAGAAGAAGGCAGGACCCACCATCTGGTTAGTCGCTTACAGGACCATTGGACCACTGTGCAATAGACCATTACACCGGTAGACTCAAAATTCTGCACTGCACCCTCAGACTATGAACCACAAGCGTTGTGGTTCAAAAGCACCCAACTTCACACCATAAAGCTCCAACAGCCTCTACCCAAAACCCCACATGTGAGGGTTAGCCGTGAACGGGGCTTGGGGCATAGGGTTCGGGTTCATGGGCAGTTGTGAACTTTATGCGGCGCAAGTAAATGCAAGTAAATCTAACGTGGGCTTAGGGTTTTAAGTTTAGCATCGCGCCTTCCATAGGTTTACAAGTATGTTTCATGCGGGCTTATAATTACTAGTAGTTAGTAGCTACAAGCAAAGTTTCCATCCATGAATGTGGAGCCCCAATGTAAAACAGGGGTCGCAGTAAGTAGAAACCAGATTCTTCTTCAGGTTTCCTTATTATACTGAAAGAACTAAACCCTAAATCCAAAAGCGCCTCAGCCCGGAAGGGTTGTCGGTTTTTGGAATCACCGGGAGGCTGAAGCAGTTGACGCTGCCCCGGCAGCAGTCCCTGAAAGGCGGGCCGTAAACCCTAAACACAGAACCCTAAGCGCGCTAGAGCCTAAACTCCAAACCCCGAGCTTATAAGCCTAAGCCCTGAACCTCTGGCCCAAGGATGAGGTTTCGAGTAAAGCGCAGGAGATGCTTTGGGGTTCATAGGCCAAGGTTGTGCTCTGGTTGCTTTAGGAGGGGAGGTGGAAAGAGGGGGTTTAGGGTTTAGAGTTATGGGACTTATCGGCTGAGGATGTGTTGTCTGGGGGGGGGGTCACCATACAGGTTTAACAGCCCGAGAAGTATGTATTTGGGTTGAGGATAAGATTAGTTTGTAAACATATAGGCAAGGACGGCTAGGATTTGGAGGCTAAGCCTGACGTTCAATAATAACCCTCTTGGCCCCCTCAGGAGGCTGTCCCTGCAAAAGTTGCACCATCAACCCCAAAAGACCACAACCAAAGGTCTTGTTCCCCCAAACCCCAAACCCTAAAGTCTTATCCCTTAAAAACTAGCCCTATAAAGTCTCATCTCTTAAAACCTAGCCCCTAAACCCTAAACCCCTAAGCAGCCTTAACTCACATTAGACCGTGGCCCGGGCCAGGAACCCACGCACGCTCTGGGTTTCTGGTGAGCTTTAAATGTGGAGCCTTAGTAAGCTCCTGTAAGCTTCCCTAGGCCTAAAGCTCTTACAGGGCCTAAATACGAAACAAAACTATTTTGGGGGTTCCTCCTGACATTATATTCTACACACAAACCCTATTCTGTTTGTTAAGGCCCCGACAGTACACTGGCAAGGCGAGCATGCAGCCGCGCGGACGTTGCTGCTGGCGATTCTGTTGGCGGGGCTTCGGGCACAGGGGTTTAGGGTTTAGGGTGTACAGGGGTTGAGCCAAAGTCTAGGGTTTAGGGGTTTAGCAGGACGTCAGGGTTGGAGTATAGTCGCAATTCTCATGCGGGCGCAGTGCCGACGCGTAAGACTGCCAAGAGCAATCAGCGCACCCAGCCAGGGGGTAGGCGGTAATGGCAGTTGCAACATGTATCATCACGAGTTCGATGACCAGCACTGTAACAAGGGAATACCCATTGGATCGAAAGACCCGTGCCTTTGCACTTTCGTGTGTGCGGATATGGCATCTCACGGGTTTGGGTCTGTAGGTTTAGTGCCCGTTTCCGTAGTGTCCAATCACGACCGTCTACTATGTGAGAGGTTTAGTTTGTGGCGTTGGGGCACACTAAACCCAAACCCTAAACCCCAAACACCATTTTTCTAAACCCTGAGCCTTGTAAGGCTTAAACCTTGTGAAAGTTCAACCCCGCTGGCTTCACTGTTGAGTTGGGCATGCTGCCGGCGAGCGAGGGAGGCCGGTCGGGTGCTGCTATGCACCGTGGTGGAACCACGGTGCCTCCGGTTTCCTTTCTGTTCGTGGACAAGGAGCATGTACGTTCAAGAAGGAAAACATCGAAGCCTTGATGCTTGAGAAGAAGACGATCAGATGGGCGAGAACGAACTGTTTCGACTTCACAACGGGAGCTTGCTGATGGAAGTGCACGAGCATGAGTAGGCCAAAGAGAGGCGACTGGAGGCCAGGATGAGACCAAAACATCTAGTATCAACCCCAAACCCTGTAAGCAATTAGGCCCTAAACCGTTTAAACCGTGCATGAAAGCGTGTGTGGCGGAGGAGCCTAGGGGAAGGCCCATGGATGTGAACCCGCCGCCACCTCATGCTGTGCGAGCTGGTCATGCAGATATTTGCCCACCGCCGGCTCCAGCTGTCCCTGCATCGAGCTCTTCTGGCCAAAAGCTGTTGGGGCAATGGTGGAGGGCCAAGAGTGGCTGGAAGCCAAAGGCAATCGTCCTGAGTAGAGCAACTCTGGTGCACATGTGGATGAAGTGTGGGTAATTGTAGTATAATGTGCCCCAAAACCCTGTTCTCCCCAAAACACTATTATAATTATTAATTAAGGCCCCTACACTAACCCCCTACAATCCCTAAACCCCTTAACGGCGGAGGCGAAGCGACTTCCGGCAGCTCCAACGCACGGCAGGTTCACAGGGGTTTCGATTGGGAGGTTCAGCGATGCACCTTTCAGGGTTGCCATAAGGGTTCTGTAGACCTTCCTGCACAGATTCCTTTAAACATCATTAGGGTTAATCGTGTGCAGGATTTTGGTTTGGGGAACGGGCAGACTCTTCAAGCATGTCGGTTCGAAAAGTGTGGAATCTCGAGCTCTTGTACTATAGCATAGCCCAAGAACTTCTTCGAGTTCTTACAGCCCGTCTCTACGCGTAAGGGTTTTAGAGTTTTCGGTTTAGGGTTTGAAGTTTGAGGGTGGGGGACGGGCGAATGTTTTAGGATTTTAATTCTTGTAGGGCTTACGGGCTTGCGGTTTCGGGAGCTAGGGTTCAGGGTTGTTGGGAAGCCGTCATAAATTTGGAGTAGCCCTGTTTGACTCTTATGGACCGATGCAAAGTTTACGCCGTAAACTTTGCATCAACCTACTCCCTGGGAGTCCCCGGAACGGAAACACCAGATTTGAAGTCCTTAAGTCTTACGTAGACTCCCCAACTACCCTTTATTGTAGCCCTTATATACCTCTTAATAAGGAATCTAAGAGCCCATTAAGGGGCACTTGGGGCTCCTGGTGTACCTTAGGGATACTTGGCGACAATTGTTTTTTGTGTTGTAATTATGATTGTTCGGCTTTTAATCCTTGGGAAGCGATTGAAACTGCATGTTTTGCAAGGATCTCAAGTTGAGTATATGGACACGCGAGACTCCTGAATTCCTCGCCTTAGTGATAGCTGGAAGCTGCGTCGTGGTAGCAAAGCTTCAGACCCACTACTCGTTTTTTGGGGTTTGGGGTTTAGGGGTTTTAGGGTTTAGGGTTTAGGGGATTTAGGGTTTAGGGTTTTGGGGTTTCAGGGTTCAGGGTAGGGTTTAGGGCTTAGGGTTTTAGCATTAGGTTCAGGGGATCGGGTTTCGCTGATATTTCCATTTTGAAGGCGGCCAGACCTTCCGATTTGTCGGGCACCCAGCAGGATCCTTTAGAAGCTGCCCCCACCCTGTAATAGTGGTATAATAGGAATATATTAGGGCCCTAATATAACCCTATATAATCCTTATGGTCACTATTACAGGGCGGGGGCAGCTTCTAAAGGATCCTGCAGGTAATGCAGGTGCTCCACTTCAACAATTCCACCGGCTAGCACACTACTGCGCATGGCGAGAGCAACGACGAGCGCTGCTGTCTACGAGGGTTTCCCCTACCTCTCTGTATACATTGGATCTCAACAACGGCTGCTTTCACTCCAGTCTGATCGAGGAGTTGATTTTCGGTGCAGGGGGTTCGGGTTCATGAATTGAAGTTGAGGTTTTTGAGAAGACGATTAAGGTGACTCTCAAAACCATAAAGAGCTAAACCCGGAAACCCTCGAAGCCGGGAAATCCCTAGCCCTAAACCCTTGAATGAACCATTGCAGGAGCCCTTACATGGACCCGGAACATGACCTTTCATGAAACCCAAGAAGAACTTCAAGACCCTAAAGGAACCGGTAAAGGAAGCCACAAACCCTACCAGGAACCCCAAGGAACCCTACATCATAAGCCATGAACTCCAAACCCCATCGTAAAGGAACCCTACTGTGTCGACGCTGTGAGGCCTTGCAGAAGCTTTTCCAATCGATGCAGAAAGACAAGCCGAAGTCAGGCAAAGTTCGGCTTCGGATAATCGGCGTGGAGTTTAGGCTTTACTAGGGGCTATTTGGGGTTTAAGGGTTTGTTTAGGCCCAGTTGAAGGCTTACGGTTTAGGGTTATGTGTTCAGGATACATAGGGTTCAGGGTTTCCAGGTTCAGGGTCTTGGATTCAGGTTTTAGGCTTGTTGAAGCTCACGGGTTCTTGATGTTGGACACCTGGTCGTACCGTGCTAGGCCTTATTCGAACGTTCCATGTATACTTACTTAGCCTATTGGAGGACTTTAAACTTTTTGGCTTCATATATTTGGTTTAGCTTAAAAAGTTTGAACTTTGTTTGGGCCTGGTTATTGGAGAAGAGAGTATATAAATGGTACCTGCTGGGGTGTCCGAAGTCATGAGACTATTGGGAGCCCCTGGGTTCCAGGATATTGGAACCTTGCAGCGAACTCTGGAGGCCTAAAGCTGCCGAGAGGCTGATGAACATGGCGGCAGGTAGAGCTTCTTCACATTATTAGACTAGGGTATACGGTAGACCCCAACCCTTCTCTGAATGATCCTAGCCCCTAGTTATGGTAGGCTGCAGCAGGTTCTTCTTCGGAGTCCACTTCCAAGCTGTCGGAGACACGGAAGGCCATACTCCATGTGAGGGGGGAGAGGCTTAATCTTCGGGCTTCGGGGTTTAGGGCTTCAGAAGTGTTTAAGGTTTAGGGTTTAGGATGGTATAGGGTTTAGGGTATGGGGTTTAGGGTTGGCATGTTAGTTTAAGGTTCGGGGTTAGATGGGGTTAGTAATTATAATTCACCGAAACCATAAACCCCAAACCCTATTTACCGAAGCAAGTTTCTAAGTAGAAAGGCGCCCCGGCAGCACCGAATTGAACCTCAAAGCAAAGCTCCAGCTTCGATCCAGCATGCCTCGCCCAAAACTGCGACTCCCCGACCCCAAACGCCAAACCCTACCTGGGCCCTCGACGACGGCCTATTTTGGGGACATCTATAAGGGCAGGGGGAGGTATCAGATTTGCACATCGGCTCAAGGGTTTCGGGCCAGAGGACCTGAAGAACTTGGAGTCATAGGTCCGTTTATATATGAATGAATATATATATATATATATATATATAATATATATATATATAGATATCTCTGTCTCTCTCTCTCTCTCTCTATATATATATGTGTGTGTATGTGTATATATATATATATGTATATATACAAGCAGCTCGCTCTACAAGTACCCTGCTATATACTGTACCATGCCCCAGACCCGATGTAATCTAATGACTATGACGACGGTTTCTTTGCTCCCTAAACTCGCTAAGAGCAGCTCAGGCCCTGTGCAAGCTTTACGAATCCATGCAAAAGCGAAGCCGGCGGCCGAATCCGAAGGATTCGGGTTCTTCGGGGTGTTCAAGTTTGTAGGTCTTGTAAACAATCGTTTGTAGGGTGGCTGGGACGAGTACCAACAACACGCGCGCAGCACCGCTTATCGACTATATGATCGCACCACACGATGCAGCGATCACTTATTGCTCTTAAGTCTATATAAGTTGGGGTTCTCAGACCTTGGATGCTGAGTTGTGGGTAGCAGACGGGAGAGTTATGTAGGGTTTCAGGAGTAGTGCCCGTCTACATGGTAGGCAACTGGAGTCCAGGGCAAGGTTGCCCTGCACCTCGTAAGTGTCAGAAGTGCCACGTTTCGGTGGCTCTTATGAGCTGGGGTCTAGAGTTTTTGGGCGGGTTCAGGCTCGTGGCTTGTGGTTTGGGTCCAGCGACTAATTGGGGGTCATTTTTTTTGCAGTTTGAGCGCGAAGTCTGCAAGAGGACTAGCAAGCCTAGAACAATTTTCAGAAGGAAGACACCCCTAAACCCCTAAAAACTTAAATCCCTAAACCCTAAACCCCTTGCTTCACACACTCACGCAGCTGAGGCAGCTCTTCCTGAACGGGTGTCGGAAGAGGATGAGCCAAGAATTCGAGATTCCGTGCTGCACAGTACAGATTCCATTGCCATAGCTTTGCATCCGCGCAGGAAGAGGGGCAAAGAGGCGTTTGTCGAAAGATGTGCACCCAACGAGGCAGACGATTAACTAGTTAGGCGTCAGCAGCTGCATATTGCAGATCCATCGCTTGTGATCACCATTGCGGCGCATGAAACTAGCCAATCACACCACATCCAGGTTCCGGAGGCTTGACATGAGTATCTATGCAGGGACATACACCCATATAGCATACTGCAGCAGTGGCGTCTGACGGCGTCAGTTTCCTGAGACTCGTGTAGTAAGGCCAGCCCAGGGCTATGCATAGAAACTGATGTGCTAGAGTAGCCGCAAGCATGTTGAAGCAATTGCACTCAGTGCTTGCGATGATTGCTTTGCCCTTCAACCTAATGACGCTGAGAGGGACCCTATCGCACTCCTTCTGCCAGGCAAAGGCTGTATGTGCTGTAGTTGTAATTGTAATCGTCTCACGACAGAGCAGCTGCGCCGCAGCGATGTCGACATGCCATCACTCTGCCACGGTTTTGCTGCATGTTGCCTTGACAAGAGCAAGAGTATCTAACAAATACCGAGGGCTAACTACTTACCATTATTTCCGGGCTCCTGAAATTATTATGGTTTTCGTACAATATACCATATACCCCCCCAGACACCCTATTCTAATTATCCAGGCCCTTACAATACGTACAATCATGAGCCACCCTCAGGCCCACGTCGAAGTTGGGTTTGAGAGTTGTTTAGGGTAGGGTCTAGGGGGTTTAGGGCTTGTGGGTTTTAGGGTGGGGTTTAGGGTTTAGTGTATTACAGGTACAGTACAGGGCTGTCGAACAGAACGTCGATCCTGGTAGCCTTGGGGGAAGTGACCCTACAGCAACAACCAACAAAAAGGGGAAACCCTAAACCCTAAACTGTGATAGCGAAGGTGATATAAATCCTGCATTATCCATTATAAGGAATATATACCATAAATCCCATAGTTTAGGGTCCTTAAGGTAATGCGGTAATGCAGGATTTATATCATCAACAGTAGTGAAGGTGACGGGGTTTTGGAAGATCAGAGGCTGCAACGAGGCCAAACTTTCAAATTCCTAGAATAGGAATTGGATACTAATCTTAATGATGGTCATGCCTACATCCCCCGGGTAGGTAAGATAATTGCCCAAAACCTATACAGGGCTATTACTCTACATACTTGGCAATACTTTGGGAGTCCAGGTAGTGACGATAGGATCAAGAAGCAGTATAAAGCATTCGTTGTCGGAAGCCTCAACACGTAACATGGAAAAGACCAAACCTGGGCGTGATCTCCAGTCCGAAGATTAAAGATGTAGCCTTGCATGTGCACTTTGTCAATGGCATCTGCCAGCAGTGCGCTTACAGCTGGCATGGCCAGAACCATGGCGATCCTGTTGTAGGTATCTTTAGAGAGTGTGAGAGATGGGGAAGGCAGCCAAGCACACGCACCCTGACTCCAAGCCCTTTCTCACATTTCGCGCCCATCCCGGAAACCCTGGACAGCCCCCACCCCTGTCCTGAGCATCTCCGATCCGTGTTTAGGGGTTGAGGGTGTAGGGTGTTGGATCACTCCTGTCCTGATGTCACAGAAGTACGAGAAGTATCTTCCTCCCATTGGATATACTGTGCAAGAAGATGACAAGAAGACGCAAGCAACAGACATGCAGTACCGGAGGATATGCTGGAAGCTTCTGCCGTTCGTTGTACTCCATAGTCTTGTTTTTTCGCTTTTCATGTCTACATGTTATACTCTGCCTGTTCACGTGATTCTAGGTCTCGACTTAGCTGCCAGAGCCGTCAAGCCACTACACCCTGCTTAGGGGTTAAGGGTTTAGGGGTTTAGGGTTTAGGGTTAAAGGTTCAGAGCCGGGTTGAAGGTTGGAGCCTAGCCCCCGAGATCTTCGACGCTCGAACGGGTCCAGATGCTGCGTGCATCAAAAACCCAGGCCTTCCAATATCCTTGAATTAAGGAATATACCTTAGACTATGGTAGGATCCCTTATATGAACTAAAAGGCATATTCCCGATTTTGGAAGGTTTGGGAACAGCAGGCGAAGAGGGGAAAATGGCGCAAAAGCAGCTTCAGGGAAGGGAGGGTGGCACCACAGGAGGCTGAGCGCCCTCAGCTCAGGATTCCAGGTTGCACATAATGTAGGAACCTGATTAAGAAACCTTGGCGGTTGATTAGGGTCCTTATTTGGCTCCTGGTTACTATTTTCTGGTTATAGGCCCAGGGTTTCTTAGTTAGGTTCCTACATTAACCGGGTTCAACCCAAAGCCCAAAGTCTAAAGGCTTTTAACACTTAAGCCTGAGCCTCATCCGTAGGGTTTAGTCAGGCTTGTGGTGCTGCGGGGGAGATCCTAAACCCTAAACCCTTATCAACCCCAAACCCTTATAAACCCTGAACCCTAAACCTTTATACGCCCTAAGGCCTAAGCCCGTCAAGGCTTCAGTCGGAAGTGTGGCTCTTGCAGCGCTAGAAACCCCGAAAAGGTCCATGTGCCCATGCAGAGTGAGGTTATACACCTGCAACAGGGGTACAGCGCTTCTATGCATAGATACATACATGTATGACATATATTGCGTATATCTACATACACACATAGTACATGAATCATCAGCCTGTCTTGCGGATGTTCTCTCTCACGACGTTCCGTTGCAGATACTGACGCAGCCTCCGTTCGGCAAAGAACTGCCAACGCGCTCTGTGCGAATTCCAGCATGGATCGCTTTTTCGTACTTCGCTCTCACTACTCAGCGCCACGGGGACGAAGATGCAAACCTTGACAACTCTGATACGGACGGCGGGCTGCAATCTGCAGGGGCTTACTCGCTACCCGCGAAGAGGCAGCTTTCTGAATTCCGCGCGAGTATGCTCTAGCCACTGCGAACTCAGTTTCGTCGACCATATACTTATATACTTGTTCATGTCAAGACGAAAGCCTTAATCGCGGATGGTCGATGCAGATGAACCGGAGCAGCTGTCGCCGTGCGTCGACTGCATGTGTTCCCCAAACCGTTGGACGGCAGGGACGATACGTTATATCAACCGGCAGCGCAACAGCCGACGAAGAGTCCCAAAGGTCGGCATCTCAGATTCGAAGCACGCAAAGCAATGTTAACTTCTTGTGAGCAATCGTACTGTGATCCTGTGCGGCAGAGCTCGTGGCCTCACGATTGATCAGAGTTGTCTTATGTTGTTTTTGAATACAATATGTACTTATATTGTATCATCTACACATATACACATATAGATATGCATGTTATTTGTAGGGTTATATACTGTTTGGGGTGACGGTACCCTCCACTTCACGTCGACCGGTGAGACGTACATGTGCGGACTGCACCTTGACCCGTGGCTTCTCAAGCCCTGGAGTGCTTCGTTTCGAGTCTGCGCTCCACCCGACTATGACTGGAACTTCATCGGACGGCTCGTGAACATGCAGCCCTAAGAAGCCCTCCAACGTGCATGCCTCCAACACTTGTCACCTCTCCGAAAAGTGCGACGATTGCGAGCGGAACGCGCATCTATCTGGCATACAGAAGCATGTGGAAAAACCCACCGAGCGAGGTTTTAAGGGAGCCTTGCTGGATGACTCTCACGCTCTGCTTGATCCGTTAAACGCCATTGCTTCGCTGCGTTGCGATTGACAGTGTTGTTGCACGTGGCCAGCGTTCTGGCACCACGCCTCTTCGCCGGCGTGTCGCTTGGGCAAGCACGTGACGCATGTTTCCGTGGCATTGCCCGCGTTCAAACGGTTGGAACGACGCAAGTTCGCGGTGATATTAATGGCTGACTTTCGCCCTCTTCCGCCTAGGACGTGACAGTCTGGACTGGCAGCGCTGTGGCTGGCATTCGTGATGTTGCTTGGAAGCGGCTCGCAAGTGCAGCAGGATTCACGGCACTGCTCACATTTTCTGAGCCCACATTACGAAGACGGTGCAGAAGAAACGAACCCGCCAACATTGAAACATTGAGGCTTTGCGTCGCAAGGCTTGCACGCCTCGCACGTGCACAGCACCTGCCACAGTCGCGGCTGCTCAAGGCAGTCTTTGTCATTAGCCATCTCGGGCGACTCCATTGATTGTTGAAATTACATGTATCGTTTCCGAAGTGCTGATCAGAGTGCGGAGTCCACAACCGAAATCGAAAGCAAAGTCCTCGCAGAGCTTGGAGTCGCGAGGGTCGTGCAAAACAGGCTGGCAGTGGCTATGCTGAGATGCTGATTTTCCGGCATTTCGTGCACGGATTCGAATTGTTGGGCATGCGTCGCCCGCACATCACGCGAAACAAATCTGTCTCCCATGCCGTCGTGTGGAGCCTGCTTGTCCCCACTTTGGAGTCGCGCTACGCCGCCGCACACGTTAGCTCGCATTTGCGGGGTCGGTGGGCGAGCCACGAGAAGAGCCCCATCCCCACTGAGAATTTAGATTTCTAATCACGCGCAGCCGCAGTGTCCATCGTACGACGGGGAACCTTCATTGAAGATATCGGATTCACAGCGGATCATCCGGGATCCCAATACTATGCTTCATCGCTTCATCCTCAACCAGGCCCATGGAGGATTTGCAAACGGAACAGTTCCATTGCCGCGCCATTCCCCGCTAATACATGGACGATCGATCATGTTTACTTGCAGCCATACAGTGCAAGCAGATGCTAGGCTGCCACACGTGCTGATGTATTTTTTCACGTTAACGGCGGCCCTTTGCTTTCCTGCAATGACATGGTGGAATTTTTTGCACTGCCGTACACAAGGAATCGCCACGGTGATTGGCATGTTATACCAGTTCGACGAATGAATATTTTCGAGCATGTAGCCGCGGAACATTGCTTCGCACCACCTGGGTCGCACCAGTTTTGTTTTTCTGAGTCCGTGGGTAAGGCCCACATTTTGCACTAGTACGTTTGCCGATCGTGTTTCTGCAGAGAGGGGAATGTTCCGCACGATGACCAGGATTCGGCATGACCAGCTATATCGCGCAACAAGCATGGCTGCAATCTGGCTGCAATGTCGTGCAGGAAATGTCCACCCTGCGGCGAAACACGTTAACCTGCATGTTGGCTGCATGTTGGCAAGCGGCCTCCATATGCGCGGGTTGCCATCGTCCCGAATAACCTGCAACATTCATGATTTGCTGTCGTATTGCACCCCCTCATGCAAGATCAGAGGGTCGCGCGGTCAGTTCGGAGGAAGTGGTTGCAGAGGTTTTGCATAGTTGCGTGGTTGAGCATGTCGAGTTGCACGGGCGTGACATATGTGGCTGTGTAGCCGTATGGCACGAATCAGGCGCACCTTGATAAGGTGAAGCATGCATGTGTTGCGTTTCCATTCATGTGACCAGGAATACGTTGTGCAGCCAGAATACGTTGATCACATTGCGGCATGCCATTCACGTGTATCCGTTGTTTCACACTCACGTCACACCGGCTTGGAACAGTTATGCTTACGACGTGTGCCTCTGTTTGGTAATGCTGAGCTGCTGTTGTGGAATATCGATCCTCCTGCCGAACTACCCATCTGCTGCCAATGCTCATGTCCACTAGGTGGCTACCTTGTGCCCAGCCGCCCAATCGCGATCCTTGTGTGACGGCTTGCTGAAACAATGGCCTGGACTTTTTGGCGGCGACATCGCTGTCTCGTACAGCTCATACGTCCAATGGATTCGTTTACTGACGGTAAACATCCGTAAGCGGTTGTTCATTGCCCGAGATTCCGTAGCACGGAGGCATTCCGTATTCGTTGTATTACGTTTTGCCAGCAATTTGAATTTGCTTGTGTTTTGCAACAAATTTTGGACAACCCTAGCCAATCAAAGTTTTAGCCGGGGAAGGCTTCCTGCGTACTGTAGTGATCAACCCTCCAATGATCATCTGTCCCGTGATCAGCACTGTTGTCCTCCGTTGAAGACAGTTCCGTAAAACGACGACCCGTTCCGCATTGGCACGCGCCGTGCTTCAATTATGGCCTGGCTGCTTCCAGATGGTCACGTCGGCACACCGTTGTCAACCCCCAACGCCCATAATGTTCTCGGCATACACAATGTCTGTCGGCAGAAGCGAGCACCACTGAGCACCCACACTGGCGTTCAACACCTTCAGCATCGGACATCGTCGGACGTGACATGCAACCGAGCAACATTGGACGTCTTCGGAGTGAATGACGACTGATGCGATTGACCCAGGCTCAGAACGAAAAACAACACTCCGTGAGCATCCTTGAGATTTTAGTTTGCCGCCCTTGCCTGGCACCCGCTCCTGGCCAACGCGCGCTGGCGGCCGCCAGCAGCCTCTTGCCGGCGCATCCTGAGCACGTCAGTTTGTTACAGGGACGTGGACCACCCTTTGCAGTCGCAAGAAAAGTGTGTTGTGAAAGATGATGCCCGGCGCCCGGCTCCCGAGGACGTGTTGCGCTTTGCAGGCCCACCCACTCCAAGCACACGCATGTGTGCACCGTATTTGCAGTGGGACCAGGACTCGATGTTCAAGCGGATAAAAAAGAAAAGACTGTTACAATTATTGCACATGTTTGATAGCCCAATTGCTTGTTTTTTGTTGCCGAAATGGTTGAATGTTGAAAATTTTCAGACACGCCTGCATGTTCCACAGATACCTTCGAGTCGTGTCGGTGATCGTGCCAGTGCCACCCATGGCATGATACGCTTGGCAGCATGAGCCGCGCCAACTCCAGGTTTTACGAGTTCCGGACTTCTTTTCCGACAGTAACATGTCGGTGAGGGAGCAGAGTTCATGTAGAAGGGTTTCCCGGTTCGATTCCCCACCTTGGGGCAGATTGCCGTCATCGTGACTGTTTTATATTGCTATATTCTAGTTTCTAGTAGTCGATCGCCCGGGACAGCTTCTTGCCCCCGCCTGAGAACAATGGAATATCCCGCTTTGAATCGGTTTGCAAAAATCACACACCCACAAAGAAGACAAATTCGGTGCTGAAGCTGCCTCCTTCCTCCGTCACCTTGCCCGGCACCGTGCGGCCAGCCTTCCACCCCTCCTCCAAGCTGCTGCTTGTGCAGGCTGGGTCCAACGTTGGTCCGGCCTCCTTGCTGTCGCTGCCATGCGTGCCTTTGCGGCGTCCCTCCTCGAGCTGCCTGGTGGTGACGTTTGCGATGCGGGTGCGGCGCCTGACCTCCACGAAATCCTCGCCAAGGTCCGCGGCGGCCCCCGCTCGGCGCAAGCCGCCTGCCGGCGCCTTGAACCCTCCCGTAGCTCGCAGCTGAAACGTGCACTGGGACCGCGGTCACTGTTCGAAAAGGGGCGCGTTAAAAAAAAAAATAGTTTTGTCAAATTCAAATCACCAACAGCACAAGCTCCAAATTAGAAATGCCTTTTGCAGATTGCCTCCTCCCCCTCCCCTGCCCCCTTCCGCTCCCCTTCCCCTCCCCGTCCCCCTCCCTCTCCCCCCATGTCCGCCGCGTGGCTGCAGTTGCGCAAGTACGAAGTAAACCCAGCTCATTCAGCTCGATGCGCCAGATTCGCTGTTCATTTGGGTACGACGCGCTTTTGTCATAGGGATTCGTGGGCCGATCTGCGGCACAATCCAGTGCTTGGAGGGCTGATCCAGTGCTTGAAAAAAGCGAGCACCACCGGAGCAGCAGATTAGCACGACTGAAACTGGGGCCAGCGGTACGGAGCACCAGAAAAACACAACTGGAAACAGTGATTAGCACCAAAAAGCACAAGTGATTTTTTTGTTTTCTGATTGAAATCCTTAAGAAATCTATGAGTTGTCCAAGAACCACAGAATTAAACACACAACTGTCATCGAAGTATAGCAGAAGAAAGCACAACAAAACCACGACTGAATTAACAAACAGCACCATTTGAATTGCAAGCAAACTGCAACTGAAACAAGGTTTTGGGAAAATCAAACGAACAAACTTCAAAACTGTCTGTGCCGGAGGCAGTTGAGCTGGTTTGCGTTTTTAAAAATCTACAACAGAAAGCGCAATGAAACCACAACTGAATGTCCGAATTGAAAAAATTGCACACAATTGAATCAGAAACGGATTTAACAACCAAACAAAACCACAATTGAATTAAAAAACATAGCCAAGTTGAAAAAAAAACACAAAAAAAACACACACAACTGAATCACAACAAAAAATGACAAAACCAGATTCAAATTCCATTCTGAAAACCGTTGGTTGTGCTCCTGAAATGAGCAGGTGGCCCCGGTGACCCAGGAGGCTTGGGCTCGGATTGGTCGAGGCCCCCCAGAGCTGGCACCCTGTTGGGAGCTGCTGCCCCCCGCCGTCCTTCCCTAGAGCCTTTCATTATGTTGGAATGTAGCTCATTTCAATTCTCGGAGTTTGGGTGTTTTGATTTAGTATTTGTTTCTAGCGGTGGGCCAATTCACGTGCAAACACTACAAGCTGCCAAGTTTCTTTCAAAACGAAGACCTTGAGCCTCCAACGTGTGAAGCAATCAGGTTGTTTCAACAAGTGGTGAAGTGCCTTTGATTTCCAATCTCCCGTTTTCAGTGAACCTACATGATTTGAGTTGTATTTTTCTGGTGCTCCATGAATTGCAGACACCTTCCCTTGGCTGCTGACGCCAGCGCAGCCAGCCTTGCACGGCCTCGCGCAACAAACGGTGGCAGACCCTCCGTTGCTGTTCAGCCGGCATTCACTGCTTCCGCCCGACAGCTCTGTGCTGTGGGTGACGCGCCCGAGTCTCACCTGCGTTGCACGAGCTGCTCGCCGACGCACCCTGGCTACATGCGTTAGCTGCAGGCGCTTGCCAACAGCCACCTCGCGACGAGTCCAGCAAGTGTCCAGCATGAGGCAACTAGTTACCTGCTTCGGTTGCCGCTTCCTGGAGCGACGGAAGCACTGCGTGGCAGCATGACATTGCCGTGCGCACATGCTTGGCGTCGTCACTATCTCATAGCTTCCTACGCCCGCCTGCTGAGCATTCAGCGCCTCGCGCCTTCCCCCCCGCGTTTTTTTGTTTTTACTGGGAGTCATGCGCGGACTGGAGCTGCAAGCGCTGCTCCCCTCGGCGACCAGAGCGCGGCATGTGCGACTTCTGGAGTGCTAGCATGTCACTCCCTTCTTCTCGAGCGGGCGGTGGCGAGGGTGGGCCAAGAAGCCGGGGCACCAGTAGCCCGCGTCCTTCGTTTGGCGGACATGGACATCCATGTTCCGGTGTCCGCTCCACAATTACGCCACATCGATGTCGTCGCGAGCAGGCTGTCCCTGTACGTGGCATAGCAAGTTGTTGATGATGCCACCGTCAGCAGCGGCAAGAGCGGCTGGGAGTTGTTAAAACAGAAATTCGACGCAAACACTACAAAACCTGCACGAGCTTGTGCGCGCTCGTCGTTGCCGTATGCGTTTTGATGCGGAGGTTGCCTGTCGGGGACCATCGAGTTCATGTCAGTATCTGTGCCCTTGAAGCATTGCAGCTTCCGCAACAAAACCCATCCACTGGCTTCCCTTGGCACCTGGACAGAATTCGCATGGGGACCCCCTCGTAAATGTACTGACCGGAGGGGGTTACATAGGGTGCGACCTCTTTCCCGTACTATTTCCGTGAGAGTGGGGGGAGCTGGTAGAAATAGGTACCGTGGCGAAATAGAAATAGGTACCGGCCCACACCGCCGATGTAGTAGTTTTCTTAGCTTTTATAGTCGGAAGAGTGGAGTGGACCCCTTAAGCCAGTACCCATTTGCGCTTCTGCGGGGCCCTTACTGCATGGTTTCCAAGGAAGGAGCAACTGGGAATGCTTGCAACGTACCTATATAGGAGTACCTAGGGGATACCCAAGTCCGACTACGGGGAACCCCGGAAATAGGTACCGACCCACACCGCCGCTATAGTAGTTTTCGTCGCTTCTATATGGTAGGAAGAGTGGAGTGGACCCCCCAACCCGGTACCCATTTGTGCTTTTGCGGACTGGGAATGCTTGCAAAGTACTTATAGGAGTACTTAGGGGATACCCAAGTCCGACTACGGGGAACCCTGGTTGGAAGAGTGGGTGGACCCCGTAACCCAGTACCCATTTGCGCTTCTGCGGGGCCCCTACTGCATGGTTTCCAAGGAAGGAGTAACCGGGTGCACAAAAACACCGATATCCGCAATGTTGCTGTGTGCGGTGAGAGTCCTCAGACCCCCCAACCCGCCCCCCCCCAAAACATAAAGATATTGAAATAAATCGCAGTACCTATTTCCCCTCCCCCCCCCGCCCCTCCCACTCCGGCCCCCATGAATTCGATTTCAACAATCCAACAGAATCCAACAGATGTGGGCATGTCGCTGCTTCATTAGGCCGACGTGACCGCTCAAATCTGTCAATGGACTTCTGGTGGTGAGCCTTGCAGTTGCGACGGTTCCATGGGTGATCTAGCGTGTTGTTTAGCTTACCCGTGAAGAAGGTTGATCATTTCTGGCTCGCAGACAGAGGATTGCCAACGTTGTTTTGTGAGGTATGCATGAAACAGCATCGGGGCGCAGGACTGAAGATATATGACATGCATGTCTTTTTGCAAAACGTGTCACAAAGATGGCTGGCCGACCTATGACTTGACATGTCGCCATGCCGGCGCCTGCCAAGGTTCCGCATGCATGACGAATAATAATTTGTTCGGGTTTCATAACTTAAAGAATTGAACAGTGGTCCTGTGATTGTCAAGCTTAGCTGTCGCGTGCATGTTGTACGTTTGTGCTTCAAACTGTGGCTATGCTTGACTATGCAGTTATTCAGAGGGGGGCAGGGACTCGTGCGTTGGAACCACAACCATCAGCCGAAGGATGCCGCTGTCATGCCACGGAGTACCCGCCTATGCCTTGTGGCCGCGCGAGTAACCCAGAGCAATCGTCAGCATGCGGTTAGCAGACTTGGGCATATGTAGGTTTGCATGGTCAGCGTCAGGTCGGCAGCAGCCGCTGAATCGTTGACATTTCCGATCGATTTTGCGAAGACCCGCATGCAGATTAAAGTTGGGAGGCCCGTCAGGGTGATCGATGGTGTACAGGTTGCTTTGCTGTCGCGGTGTAGGGCTTAGGTTGGCTAGATCAAGCGCAAGTGTGGTAAGCTCAGAAAGTTTTGTAGGAAGACCAACACGTCACGGTTGCATGATTGGTCGCAGCCGGCATGCCATGTCAGGTAAAGTTTTGCGGGGCGCTTGAGGTAGCTTTGATGCAATTGTGTTGTAGCCACGGAGGGTTAAAGATAAAACACCGGTGCCAGCCAGTGACTTTTGAGATTCCCTCCGGAGACCAAGCGCGGGCTTCTCGGAGTTGCACGCCTGATGCCAGGCAGACGTTCATTGATGCGTTGGACAAGCCGGCACGTTTGTTTTTCGCCACATGCAGGCTTGCTGTTGCAGACGCGTGTTTTTTCAAGCTTGCATACCTTGAGGCGAAAGCTATTCGTCATGAAGGCATAGGTCACCCGGCGGCAAACAGCTAACAATCAAGATTTTCAGTTTAACAACGTCGAATTAGGTCACTGCATCGACAATACCAGTCGGAGTGCATGACTTATGCAACAATCCGTTCGTGTTGCGTTGGCGTTTCCGTGTTGTGAAGCATCCTGCCAGACAGCATAATACCCTAATCCTTCGGTGGCGCGACCACGCCTACTCGTGATGGTTTGGCAAAACGAGCACCAAGACAACCGTGGGTGGCCTCAGTGCTTTCCTCCTCGACGATTGCTCCTTCTCGTCCGGGGACTGAAAAAACATGTCTTGGACAGACGAGAAGCCTTGACATGTGATCAAATGGTTGCTATGAACAAGATGCCGGTCATAGAAGGAGCGGGAGGCGCCTCGGCAATGCCATAGCGCGATGACGCGATGACGACGAAGACACTGCGCTTTTTGAATAGTTGATTTTCTTTTACACTTGCGATTCATGTTCCATTCGGCGGTGTGGGAGAACAACGCGTCAGGACGGTCCTGCGCAGGCATTTCCCACAAAAAGTGGTCGAACTTGATAATGAATGGCCGAAACCATTGGTGCATACCTATCCGAGGTGCCGTGTATGCCGGTTTGCCGTCAGCAGCCCAGAAAAACATTTACGCAATTTACGCTGTGTCGGGTCATGGCAGTGAGCCACAGTTGTTCCAGCAAGGCCGGCGGTACTTCGCCACATTGTGTATTCATCCTTGCGCATTTCGTTCTACGAGGTCATCACCCGGATTGGTTGCTGTGCCATATAGCTGTTGTACCAACAGCCGAACACAACTTTGCAGGATATGCGTGCGGGATTTGCTTCGAATTTTCCACAGACCAACAGTTCACGACCCAGCTGCCGTTGGCGGTGTTCTCAGGGGTGTTGCATTTAAATGTTGTTTCCATGTAGGCTCAACGGCCAAAGCAGTTGCCGGATTGGCGGCTGGTGGTCTGGCGCAGGCTGGGCAATGGTGAAACTCCGGTTTAAAGTATGTAGGAACCTGATTAAAAATTTTTGGGCCTTTATCAGGGTTCCTTATATGGATCCTGTTATTCTGGAGTTATAGGCTCAAGGTTTCTTAATCAGGTTCCTACATGAACAAAGGAAGCTCTGTGGCTGCTGAGGTTTTCGCTTCCCCGGCGGATCGGCTCAAGGCATGAGTGCGGGACACACGTGTGGTCAGTTTCGTGATGGAAAATTTGCGTTTCGGATCGGGAAAGGTAGCAGTGTCTGCAGGTCGTTCTCGTACAAGAGGGAGGCCAACAGGGAATGGCTGCAGCCCAATTGCTGCACACATGTCGCGCATTAGCTCATGAGCTCGACGCCCTAAGCTGCCCTGCTCTTTCTATTTGCACACTCAGGTCACGGTTTTCCGGCGGATCTTGCGGGAGGAAGGTTTCAAGGCACATGTCGACAAGCCGTTTCCCGGTCATGTTGGTGATTGCCATGCGGAGAGCATCACCGGGACATAGCAGCAGGAATGTAAGCCTAGCTGTTTCTTTCTTTATAGCTGCTTGATTGCAAGTAATTAACGAACTCGCGAAGCTCCAATCGGTAGGACATTCTTTGTTGCAGATGTTTCCTTTTACGGTTGTGCAAGGGCAGACCTGCTCTGAAAAGCCCGTTTTTTGATTACACAACATCTCATGTTCTCCTTTGTCTTAGCCCCTAAGCCTGAAGCTCTCGCAAAAGGTGCTTAGAGAATCAAACCTGAAGTGTGTAGAGTGATAGCCGTTTAGAGGTGTTGGGCCATCATTTTTGCTAATTTTCAGGGGTTCGGGCAACCCTTCAACCCTGTAAACCTTAGAAGCCGGTAAGGAAGTCTTGCTGTATATACACCAATCTGGAAAAGAGCCGTCCCCCCCCCCCAAAAAAAAAAAATATGTATATGCATATGTATATATATATATATACCCCAAAACCCTAAGCCCTAAACCGATGAGGGCCTTTACCGTGGCGTGCTGCCGAACGTGCAAAGGGCCGCCTTGGTCAATCTCGGCGAGTTCGGTGCCCCGGTTTAGGGTTCAAGGCTTGGGGTTTAGGGTTCAGGGTGTAGGGTTCGGGGTTTAGTATTTAGGGCTTAAGGTTTAGGGTTTAAGGTTGAGGGTTCGGGGTTTAGGGTTAAGGTTTAGGTTCCGGGGTTTAGGGTTTATAGGGTTTTGGCTTTGGGGAATATCGTTTTAAGGGTTTGGGGTTTAGGCTTTTATTTTTGGTTCACCAAGTACGCACACACGTCTCAGCATCCAATGTTGCAAATCTTGCGGCTTGGGGTTGGAATCTTCTGGCCCGATGCAGGCAGGTTCGTTGTGAAGCTCATGCACTTGGAAATCTCCATTCCGCGGGATTGGTAGTCTTCAGAGCGATAATGGAATCAAGTATGTGAAACGCATTTAACTGGATTCCAGGTAGCAGCGGCAAAATCGTGTTAAGGTTCGAAGAAGTTGGGGAGATGCCTGCCCCCACTTGTGCTAAAGAGCAAATGTTCGGGTTTCTCAGCCCTGCTGAAGAACAACTGTGCGAAGTTCTATCAAAATGCCGCTGCGTTTCTCAGGCTGTCGACATACGACCAAGCCAAAAGCTTTGTCCTTCAACGAAGTGGCCTACCGGACGGTCCGGTGCTTTGCTGTTTTTTGTTCCTGGTTTCGGTCCGGATCGTGTGGGATGTACGCTTCCATGAGAGGCAGGTTCATCATTTACGTGATTAAGCACGTCCTTTGCATCTGTGTGGGGCATGGTTTGGGATGCCTTCGTTGGGTATGGGGTTCTCATGGTTCCCATAAGCGTATTGGATTGGGTCAGGACTGCTGGCAGGGATCTGCAACCTAGACGATGACGTCGGCAAGCACGTGTCCATGACATCCGAAGAATATCAGCAACCTTAGAATTCGTGGGGTTTGGTTGTTACAGTTTCTGCATCCAAGCCCGTGTTCCAAGACTTTTGTGTTTGCACAGCCGATCTGCACAAATCGAGAAGTGTACTAAGGCATTTGTCAGGACCAGTGAAGCATGGCCCCTGACGCAAGGATGACACGCTTGCCAGGACCATTGAAGCATGGCCCCTGCGCAAGGACGACACGCCACACGTTGTGGCTCAAGCATGGTGCACAAATCGAGAAGTGTACCGAGGTCTCGGCAAGGGTTTTTGAGCTTCGGAGTCTGGGGTTTGGAGCGGGGTTGTGAGGGTACCCGATATCCTTTTCCCTCTTTGTTCCCCACCCCTTTCAGGGTTATTTGGAGCTTGATTTGAAGGTGGTGACTGTGTAGTGTTGATGGTGACATGGACAATAGTTCGCTAGATGATGTACCGTATAGTGTAAGGATGAACCTGCAGCAACAACAACATCAGCAGCATCAGATTATGTCACCAGCGTTCAGCATCGTCACAGACAGCAGCCCTCAACAAACACAGGTGATGAGCCCAAACGCTCCACCGCAATCCCTTTCTGCAGCGAGTGCTTCAGTGGCACCACAGCTTCAGCACTTCGACGAGCCATCATCAGAAATTGTGGTACGTATGAGGATGCAGCAGATGTTGCAGATTCAGGCGCCAGCCGAAGTTCTGAGATTGCTTCAATCATCAGCTGCAGTAGTGGCAGACGCTAAGACCATCAAGGACGTGCAGAGCAATGTTCGTTTGGTGGCTCAGGAGCTTGAGGCAAGAACAGAGCGATTGGCATCGTGCTTGTCGGGAATTACCGGGGACCTAGATGGGGTGAAACATCAATCAGAGAGACTGCTCAACGCTGCAAGTGATCATCATGCTGCCTTGAACAACGCCAACAACAAATTCAAGGAGCTTGAAGAACAGATCCAGCAGATAGAGAGTGCAGTCACCCAATTGTCGAGGCGTCAGGTCACCTTTGAGTCTGCGATGGAGACTCGGTTGGGTGCCCTTGAGAATCAGATCATACAGTTGAGAGCTCAGGCTGCATCAGCGGACGCGCTGAAAGATGAAGTGGTTTCGATGAAAGCTACATTGTCAAGGCTTGAGCATCAGCAACCCGAGATACAACAAAGCGCGCAGACCAAGAGTGAAGAGAGTGAGACCCGCATCCAGCGCAGAATTGACGAGATGGATGTGTTGTTGAAACATTTCTTCGAACGTGTGGATGGAAATGAGAAACTCTGTGAGAAGCTTAGACAGCGGTCGGAGGATCTCACCAGCCGCTTTGAAACCTTGCAAACTCACGTTGATGAGGGGTTTAGTTCGGAATCCAGAGCTTTACCACGTCGTCCTCAACTTCAGATGCCCCAGCAGATTGCAGAGGAGGTGTCCGATGAAAGGTTTGAGGAGGAGGCGAAGGCTCAGGAGATCATTGAAACACCAAAGCATCGCACAACGTCAGGTGTCCAGATGTTCCAGATGACTCCCCAGCGTGACGGAGCCGATGATTCATGGCAGAAGGATGCTGTTGATGAGTGGCTGGAACAGGTAGAGGAACCTCAGGTTGTGCAATCTGTTCCTGCGGAGCCTCCAGGTCTAGGAAGTTCTGGTGCAAAGATTCCGGCGGGACAATGGAAATTGATCAAAGATTTTCCCAAACTCACGATTCCTCACGGAGAACCGTGGGAAAAGGGAATGGTGTTTAGACAGTGGTGCACAGAAGCCGCATCATTGGCAGAGGCGATATCACCATACTTTGCACAGTTCTTCCGAAAGCGAGTGCAGGAGGGACAGACCAATTATGAGAAGCGCTTGAGGGATGGTTGTGAGTCAACGTTGCCAGCAGTTCATCAGGAGGAGCGGGAGATGGAAACCCGATTGAGCCTAGCTCTGCTTAAGGCAATCCCATCTTCTTTGAAGCAACCGGCTCTTGAGAAGGGTACCCCAAATGAGGCGGTATCCACGATTGCATTAATGGAGACAGTGAGCGAAGTGTTGATGCCAGGAGGTATTACTGAGCAAGTGTCGTTACAGAGATTCCTTCGGCAACTTCCCACGGCATCATCTTGCAAGGAGCTGCTTGCTACACTTAGGAGGTGGAGACTGGCCAAGCAACGCGCTGATCATTTAGGAGTCCCAGAACAAGCCCCTCATGAGTCAATTGCTGCATTGAACAGCTTGTGCCAACAGCTTGAGAAAAAGCATGCTTTGTTGGGAACAAGATTGAGCTTGTTGAGATTGCAGCACAACATCCAGGTACCATCCCACGACGGAGTGACATCGTTCCTTCAGGTATTGGAAGCCGAATGTACCCGGATTCAAGCTGAGGAGCAGACGTCTTCGTCGTCCAAAGATGCTCGGAAACATGAGGGAGATGAATACGCGATTCCTTCGGCAAATCAGGCTACTGGGGGAAAGGGTGTCGGTGTAAAGCCGTTATTCTCTTACTTCAACACTGCCAGAGGCTGCTTGAAAGGAGCAAATTGCGAGTTCAGACATGAAAAGATTTCAAACAAAGGGAAGGAGGCCAAAGGCAAGAGCGGCAAGGATGGGAAGGATGCTAGAAATTCTTCTTCTGATAAGGGGAAATCATCTGGTAAGGGTGACGCGAAAGCCATTGCAGATGCAAAGGCGGCTGAAGAAGCAAAAGCTAAAGCCGCCGCGGAAGCGAAGGCTAAGGTGAAGGCTGAAAAGAAGGCGGCCAAAGCAGCAGCAAAAGCAGCAGCATCAGCCAAGGCTTCTTCAGTAGTGACCATTGCAAGCGCAGCATTAGAGGAGGTTCCATCATTGGTTGGTGCAGTAGGACCGACTTCATCCGGGTCAACAGCTCCACGCATCATGATGGCACAGAGTCTGGACTGCGAGAGTAATGATCTTAGCGAGTCAGAGTCGCTTGAATCAGAGATTCCTATGAGAGCTGAGGGTGATACGCCAGAGTGGTCGGAAGTAGAGCGTGGCGATTTCTCCAGTGCAGAGCCTTCGTCAGAGGAAGAGGGTCAGGCTGGTGAAGACCAGCCCAGGCAGTTGCATCCACTTCGTCTATGGGTGTTAAACTTGACGATTGAAGATTTCATCATGTGGACGAGGCCTGGTCACATTCAGTCACATGCCACTTCCGAGTTCCAGATTGAAGCCAATCCAAATTCCATTATGTGGCCTGTCTGGTGGACGATTGAGCATGATTATCTTGATGACAACGAACAGGGAGTGATCCCTGTGACGGAAGATGTGGTGATGTTGAGGTGCGATGTGACGCCAGTGTTGTTTGAGGATGGCATCATTCGGAATGTCTTTGTGGTGTGGCTCCTTGAGGAGGAGACTGGAAGAGAGCGCAGGGTTGCAGTGATTAGAGGGCGAGTTCGTCCCATTGTCACTCCGTGGCCAAATCGGGAACTGAGTACAGCAGCCTCAGCAAGCAGTCCTCCAGTTGCGAAGGCACCGACGATCACGGCGCCGCCTCCGGAGTTGCATCAGGGTTTCCCTAGGATAGGTTATCCCATAACTCCTCTAGCTAAGGCTGCAGCTTACGCTTGGAGAGCAAACGAGATTCAGGCGATTGAAGCTGTCACCGCAGTACCCAAAGCAGCAGCGAAAGCAGTAGCTAGAGCATTCCAGGTTCCATTCGTTACAGCCCCTCGAGCCAAAGCTACAGCATTTCCCAAAGCACGAGCAGTTGCGAGAGCACCTCGAGGAGGAGCAACAATGCCGACAGCCATGCGTTGTGTATGTGTTGAGGAAGAGCTTGATTTTGAACCTCCCATGTTGGTTGGAGCTAAGGCTGAGCCAATCACCGCTAGCAGACTTGAGTGTGTTGATCAACCAGTTGGAAGTGCAGTGGTCAGTCAGCAGCCGTCGGTGTTGGTGGATTCGGGTGCAAATGAAACTATTCGTCCTTGGCTTGCAGATATAAAGGAAAGTGGATGTACCCACACAGCCGTTGTAACTGCGAGTGGTGATCGAGTAGCCGCGCTTAGAACCAGGGATGGAGAGTTATGCATCAAGTCCACCGAGGATAGTAGGGACTGGCTGTTGAGTGTTCGTCGGCTCGTGGAGGCTGGTGGAACTTTCAAGTGGGATCGAGAGGCAGCAACAGTATCTTATTTTGACGGTGAAGGGCATGAGCAGTACGTGGATTGCAGGATTCAGAATGGGTTGCCCTTTCTTGATTGGGAGAGCTTCAAGCCGATTCGGATCATGCTCTCAAAACACTTCAAACGCAGGCCAACAGTTGCACGCGCAGCTACAGAGACAGCTCTTGAGTGGAAGAGTTGCCAAACATGTTCCATCGAGGAGTTGAGCGAGGCTGTGTGGAATGAAGAGGCATACCGCATGACAGCCGAAGAGAGCGAGGAGATCGCAAAGGCAATTTGGGAGTCAGAGTCTAGAGCTAGAGAGCTTTTGAGTCGTGACAGTATATCGCATGAGGATGTGTGGCGACTTATCCGGGAGGCACACTTGAAAGGTCAAAGAACGCATAGGCAGGATATGTTGGTGAATCCAGATCAAGACCGAGTACAAATCTGGATATTCGGAATGTTTTGCCACGGGGGAGTTACAGGGATCACCACTGTTACCCGCGAACGACCTTTCTTGACAAGGTTACTGGTCAGATTCATTAGACAGGAGTTGCCGACTTTGACGTTTACCACGATCTCACTGGCAATCGATGCTACCCTGCGTCCGCACAGAGACCTTACGAACGCTGTGGGGTCAGTGGCGGGAATCGTGGGAATTTCCAAATTTGAGGGTGGCAAGCTGTGGATTGAAGATTCAGCTGGCACGGCCAGGAGACGTGTATCGCAGGATGAAGTCAAAACTGGAATGCTGCTAGACGTGTGCCAAAAAGCACACATCTTTGACCCAAGACGTTGGCACGGAGCTGAGCAACATCGGGGTGTTCGATCAACGGTGGTCGGTTACACGGCTAGGCAGCTGCAGCGTCTTGATCAGGATATGACAGACAGGTTGAGACGATTGGGTTTCAACTTACCGGAGGTTTCATCCAAGGCCACAGTTGCAGTCGCAAGTCAGGGCAAGGCGATGGCGCATCAAGCAGTCAGTGAGGTTTCAGATCATGGAGCCCAGGAGGACAGCAGAGTGCATCCAGATGACCTCGATGATGAGGATGAGGGTGAGGGCTGTTCGGGGTATGAAGGGTTTGTTTCCTCCGGGACGTCGGGTCGCTGTGAGCATTGTGAAATTTCGTTAGTCCGAGACATAGGCTCATCCGTGCAGCCATGGAGCGTCAGAAGCGCTGAAGCTGTGAACCCTGTATCAAGCTTTGATGAAGTCTCGCAACAAAGGGCGATTGAGCTACTCAGGAGGAAGTGTGCACAAGGGTTGTACGAGCGTCATTGTCCCAGCTGTGCTGAGGCCCACGGTCATAAGCGCAAGTGCAGGAGATTGACTCCGGAAGAGATCGGTGAGGGCACTTTGTCCATGGACCTGTCAGGTCCCCATCCAGCCGCATTTTCAGGACATCGCTACTTCATGGTTGCAAACTTGAGCAGAAAGGATGGTAGTGACATCCCGTTTTCGAGGCTGTTGTTCACCAAACAAACTGAAGAAGTGGCTAAAGCTTTGACCTCTGTGATGTGCCAGATTGTATCGCTCGCTCAGGGTGTTCCCCCAGTGTTCCGTATCCACAGTGATGCTGGTAAGGAGTTCGTGGGAGGAGCATTTCAGAAAGCAGTGGAGCAGTGTTGTGTGTGGCCCACGATGAGTGCACCATACACGCCACAGCAGAATGGTCGGGCAGAGAGGCTAGTAGGATTGCTTAAGGCAGCTGCGGGATCCCTGTTGCTGCATTCGCAATTCCCTTTGCAACTCTGGGATGAGGCAGTGCTGGAAGCCACGTTCCTGCGGCGATGTAGGGCACTGAAACTTCTAATCCCGAGGGACCGCCCAAGAATGGGCGACACAGTGTTCGTGCGAAAGCCGACAAGCTCCGCGGGGCATCCATTCGAACCTAGGGCAGAGGAGGGCCTATTCCTGGCCAATGATGAGCGAACGCCTGGAGGGGCTCGGGTTCTGGTAACGCGGGACGGTAGGACCACTGTGCGTGTGACGCAGATGCCAGTTCTTAAGGACATTGAGGCGATCAGATGGCGAATTGAACGGGGACCTCAAGATCAAGCAGTTTGGGTGAGCACCACTGGGGATGTGAGGTGGAATGCTCCACCTTCAGACATGATTACGGTCGAAGAGTCGGTAGGGGAAATCCAGCCGTGGAACGACGGGAACACCGCATCTGAGATCATCAGGGAGCGCTTCAAAAAACATTTGGTGCCCGAGGCTGAGAAGCACTTGTTTGGATTGTTTGGTCATGGATTCTTGGTGACTCCTGTGGAAAAAGAAGAACCTGACGGCGAAGCCAGGGTAGGGGTAGTGGAAGCTGAAAGGCCAAATCCAGAAAACACGGACCAAGACAAAATACGTGATCTACTCCAACAAGGTGGAACAGCAGATGATCAAGGATGAGGCAACATCTCAGCGATTGATGGTCACAGAAGCTGCGGATGCAGGGGTGTTCGTGAATCCATCGACTCCGGAGTGGGAGCTCAACAAGTGGATGGCAGGACTCAACAAGGAGCTAGACACCATGGAAACCAAGAATGTGCTGGAGAAAGTTCGGCAGAGCGAGTTCCCAAAGGCAAAGCCGGTTCCGAGTAAGCTGGTGCTAACCAAGAAGCCAATGGAGGATTCGGAGGTAATCATCAGATCGGACATGGGTGCTTCGGAAATCGCTGCTCTCATTCAGCAAGCTTGGAATCCTAGAGTCCGGCTAGTTGCGTGTGGAAACTTCGAGAAGGACTCAAAGGCACATGATCCAGAAAACTTTGCAGGAAATCCAGGTGCGGAGACCGTGAGAATCTTGCTTTCACTACTGGCGAGGCGTCCTACCAACATGACGGCGGTGGTCCTGGACATCTCATGCGCATTCCTGAATGCCAGACTTGATCGAAGTCCGGATGCGAAACCGGCTCATTCAGCCGCCGAGTATCCTGTACAAGCTTGGCCTCCTTGAAAAGGGCTTTATCTGGCGTGCTCGGAAAGCGATTTACGGATTGCGGAGGTCCCCCCGTCAGTGGGAGATAGAGCGAAATGGCGAGCTCGATGGTGTGACATTAGAGCCGCTTCCTCACCATGAACACGGACTGCTGAACTTGGAGAGCCTGGAGTCAGGGACATGGTTGATTCGGGATTCGAGTGGCGAGATTCAAGGCGCAATGGTCATGTACGTGGACGACGCGCTGATCATTGGTGATTTGGAAATTTGCGCCAGGCTGAAGGCAAAGCTGTCCAGTTTGTGGGACTTGAAGGAAGAAGGTGTGTGGATGCCAAAGGAGCACACGGGTCAGATTGGAAGGGATGCCACCGGGATCTACTTGCATCAACACGCTTGGATTTCCACAGAGTTAAAGAAACGTGGATGGAGCACGATGGGGGGTTGTGATAATCTTCCTGATGTAGTACTATGTGATAACGCCGCATGTGTCATCAACCTGGTGCGTGAAGACGGTGCATTGATTACCACGAGAACCAGAACGGTAGGTATCAGGTGTTCGTATGTCCGTGATCAAGCTGTCCTCGAGGGTTTTGACATTCAGCACATGTCGGGAAATGAGCTACCAGCGGATGCACTGACAAAGACGAGCTCGCTTGAACCTTCGATGAACAATGAGATTCCGAGATGTAGCCGAGATACGCTTGCACTACGATGGAATTGCCCACTGACTGTAGTGTTGAGATCTGCATGTGTGGGATGCATGTGATAGTTTGCCGAGTGTTGCCGAAGGAATAGTCCAGCATCTCTCAGGCATCAATCTTGATACGATCTTTTGTTTGACCTTTGTGCATCTCGAGTGCAGAACGGGTTGGCACGCTCACTCAGACACGCTCGCGTGAGGAGGAGTGTGTTTGCACAGCCGATCTGCACAAATCGAGAAGTGTACTAAGGCATTTGTCAGGACCAGTGAAGCATGGCCCCTGACGCAAGGATGACACGCTTGCCAGGACCATTGAAGCATGGCCCCTGCGCAAGGACGACACGCCACACGTTGTGGCTCAAGCATGGTGCACAAATCGAGAAGTGTACCGAGGTCTCGGCAAGGGTTTTTGAGCTTCGGAGTCTGGGGTTTGGAGCGGGGTTGTGAGGGTACCCGATATCCTTTTCCCTCTTCGTTCCCCACCCCTTTCAGGGTTATTTGGAGCTTGATTTGAAGGTGGTGACTGTGTAGTTGATGGTGACATGGACTATAGTTCGCTAGATGATGTACCGTATAGTGTAAGGATGAACCTGCAGCAACAACAACATCAGCAGCATCAGATTATGTCACCAGCGTTCAGCATCGTCACAGACAGCAGCCCTCAACAAACACAACTTTCCTAGGCCCGGTGTTAAAACTACCCTATAAGCCTAATAGCCCTAAATTGTTTTCAACCTTTAACCCTAAACCCTCAACGATCCTATAAGCCCTCCAACTTTATTTTACGCCCTAAAAAAAAGCACAAGCTACAGTTTAAGCACTATCAGCATTTACACACCCTAAAAAGAGCCCTTGCAAGGTACATTATACGCACTATAAGCCCCTGAAGACTGTAATCGGAACCCAAAAAGGTGTCATCGTGCACACCTTCAGCGCCTTTTGCTCGGGCTTTGTCGCGTCAGATGCTTGGATGACGTAGTTAACATATATATACACACATTTAGAATAAAGAGGATATATGTATATATATATATATATACATACATATATATATATATATATATAGATATGTATGTATAGATAGATAGATCGATGGATAGAGGCCTTACCCAGAGGGTCCATTCATATATACTACCATTATGGAATTTCCATTCTCATTGTGGTTTTGGGGCGTATTAGTTCCATAATGGTAGTATAGACGGACCCTCTAGGCTATTTCTTATCACTTACCATAATACTATTTTGGGGGGCTCCTTATTACAAGTATAGTATAATGGCCCCCGAAATCTTATTCTAATTATACGGCCCCTATGTTGCGGACGGCGGGATCATCAACTTAGTCCAGGTGAGGTTTCGGGTTTAGGAGTTAGTTATTCGGCGTGGCAGGGCCCAGGGTCAATCAAAAGATGCCTCGCAGGACATTATTAATGATAAAGCCCCAGCGGCTTTGTGCGCATTGTTAAAGTACGGTTTCCGGGCTGGGATTTACCAATGCTTCTGGAAGTACTCGTAGGTCAGGAATTTCGTGGTTTGGCAGCTTTGGGCTTGCAGGTTTCAAGCACATGCCTTTAGATTCACTGAGCGCGAAGCACCCGTGAGATTGCAAGGAGCTTCGCATGTCGTGCTCTGATCGGAATGTGTAAGGGTGGAAGTCGCTGACTCTTCTGTCCAAGAGCCTAATCGATCAACAACTATGGTTATTCATCGGGTTCTGAACTGTGGTACATCCTGCCTTCGAAGGCTAAACAGTTTGACAGGAATCGCGCGCTTTGCTAAACATACCGAGCATGACTGAAAGAAGCCGTGCAACCCTCCAAATCTGTTTCAAGCAACGGCCGCCAGATATGAGGATTTTCGTATTACCCTCAAGCCGAGGTCAGTATGCGCAACCCCTGCAGATGTTGTGAAGAGCCGGATCATGGCGGGGCAGGTGAGCATTGCTTTTTGCTGCCTTTCGGAAATACATATGTTTCATAGTTAATACGATAAAACCCAAGGTTTCGTTAACATTTGTCTTTGTGGTGGTTCTAAGGGCGCTGTCCTGTACCGTTCACAGTCCAAGCCCTATACCCACATGTTCTTTGCAGACCAGACTCAGAAGGTAATTTGTAGCAGTTCGCGGGTGTGCAGCTTAGAGTTTCCAGCAGACTGGGTTTGTGCGTTTTGAGGGTTGGTTCGGGATAATGTGAGGATTTAAACATGCACAAGCGGTTTACGGCTTTTAGAAGCAGACATCGGTGTGAGCTGCTTACCGGACTCAGATTCTCAGGAGTAGCACAAACTGTGGTTGATGTTACAGTGGCTATCGGCTATCGTAGTCTTCACTGCAAGATCTGCTTACTCCGATATAGTCTCTGTAGGCTCGAGTGTGTGTGTGTGTGTGTGTGTGCGCGCGTTGCTAGGCGTGCGTCTTTGATAGACTCCATCGCATCGACTGAAAAATCTCTGTGTGTGTGTGCAGGCTAGCGGCATCATCAGCTGCGCCGGGTGCTGAGCAGCTGAGGGTGGGGCATGAAGAACGCTTAAAGGCTGGTGGTTATCTCCGATGCGAGGTTCGGGAGCGGGAGAGAAAGGTTCGATCGAACTACGCGAGTGCGAGTGTCGGCGCCGGCGCTGTCGACTTATGAACAAGTCGTATCTGAAGCTTTCACCTCAGCTCGAGGATAAAGTGGGTAATGCGTGTCGCAAGTTCGCCCAATCAGGTCACCTAGATCAAGAAGCCATTGTAATTAACAATACCTGCGAAAAACCTTTCTCGACCTCTCTGCGTAGGAATGCGGCGCAAATGAAGTTGATGCCGAGAGGGTCAGCGGAGCTGTCCACCGGGTTAGTGGCCCGCTTGGAACGACAAAGAGTGCACTTCCTCATAGCAGGATATCGCGCGGAGACAGAAAGAATGGTACCCGCACGTGCTGGGCAGTGCGGCCGACGAGCCGAACCTGCCAGTCGCATCAGTTATTCATGTTCAACCCTTTCGACTTCGCACTGCCGAGATTTCCCACTCATGGGTCCAAAAACGGCTCGGGAGGACAGTGCTTGTGAAGCTACATACTCAGAACTTCAACTCAGGCACCGGGGCCGACATGGACAGCGAAAGCTGGGCAGGACCCTGTGTATTTGCCAGTACCAGCACGATAAGCAACATCGCTTCTTCGTATGAGGCATTGTTGCTGCTACCAGTGTTTATATGTGTGACAAGCTTTACACATGAGAGTTTCGGAAAGCCCATAGGCAGTACTTAATTAAGGAACTGCATCCTTGTTGCAAGGACCCCGGCCCATGCGATCTATGTATGTATCGGCGATCACGGCACAAATGGTAACCCCCAAATACTTCTTGTGTCGCAGTGGGGTTTCCGGCTTAGACCCTACACGCTAAGCCCTAAACCCGACTACGCCAAGAGCCGGAACACCACTGCACCTTCATTCGAGCTCACAATGCTGCTTGAGGTTCGAGATGCAGTCTGGGCCCGAGCTCGTCATTGCCTTCGGTTCCAGGGCTGGTACTTGGGCCTAGAAAACCTGTACATTGACATGTCAAGGACTTATATACAGAAATTGTATGAATGGACCCTAAAAAGGTAGGACACAATTCCAACAAGGTATCATAACGGCCGTGCACCTATGAAAGCGATTGTCCTACATACGCTTGTGGTCCAGGTAGGGTGTAGGAGTTTACGGGGCAGGGTTCCAGCGCTTTCCTGGGTCCGCACCCTGCAAGACCCCAACGTGTCCTATCACACATAGAGCCCTATAAGGGTCCATGTACACAACTAGCATATACTTTGGCCCATAGGGGTTACTTTGATGCCACAGTATAATATTCGGGTACATGGACCCTCAAGGGAACAGATGCCTTACCTTCAGAAAGGTTCTTCAAGGTTTTTGCAGGGTATTTTGCTTTGGGCTTTCAGCAGTTTGAGTTAGATCTCGCGAGGTTGGGGGGATTGAAGCCAAGCCTTGCGACAATCCCTCCAAGCCCTCTTTCTTTGGTTTGGCGACTGCGCGAAGGCCGAGGCTGTATTTCCCAAACCGAAACACTCCTGGGCGCGCTGCATGGGGTTACTCGATCGAACCCAAAAAGACATAGTCTTGACATAAAAAAGCCTGGACCTCTTTGTTTTTCTATATAGCTGCAGAATTTGCTTATGGAATCCTCACATCGCATCTCTCTGTATAGACTCTAAAGCATAAACGCTGAACCCGAAACCTGCAGATGACTTGCTTGTCCCATGTTGAAGCAGAGCCCGAGGGAGGTTTAGTATGAGGGCTGCCACGGCTTGTTTCATGATTCCATTGCCAGCACATGTGCAGACACCAACGCTGGATGCACATGATTAGCACCAGGGACGTCTCAGCTTCAGTAGCCTCTTGCACCTCTTGCTTGTTTACTTTGTTGGGCTTTTCCTGGTTCTCAATCTGGGTGTTCACACATCTTCTCGAGAGCCGCCCCCGTCTGCATCAGGTCCGACAGGAAGGATGGTTCGCATTGTGGTCTGCTTCTCAGCCGATGTCGTTTGGGGTCAGAGCTTTGCTTCTCAGAGTATAGGGTGCTGTGCCTTTGGGTTGAATCATCTGAAGATGACTATTCAGTTTTTCCCCGCTCTGAGAAGAATGTCTTAGCATACTTCCGGAGAGACTTCCTTGGTTGGTCGTCGGTTGCCGTTGCTTTTGTGTGTATATGTGTGTGTGTGTGTGTGTCTGTCCCATGCTCTTCAGACAGGCGTCTTTCTTCAAGGTCATATCCCAAGCCATCACCCCCTTGTAGCTCCTTGAAAGATCCGGAAAAGCTGCAGATAGTGAAACCGCTACACAACCCAAACCCGGACCCTGATCGTACTGCATCGGCCCTGGCTTCAGGAAAGGCTTCTTCCCAAACTGGGCACGGCTGGGGTGCACGACTCAGATATTGAAAGTGGCCTTAATGGTTGGAATAGGGTTAGGGGTAGACGTGTGAAACCCCCAAAAAGAATACTGTCGGGGATTATGCAGGCTTCTATGTTACACCGAATCTTGCAGACTCGACATGACTGGCGCTGGGGCGCGAGGATTGGGGTTTCTGTCGAATTGTCTGGGGCTTGACGTGGTTCATCTACAGTTTTCCCTTTTTCCACGTCGATTGAGATTTAGTTACATCAACGAAACTTCGAGCGACAACCAAAACCAACCTATCCCCTCCGTTTCCTCCGCACTGGTTCGAAGCTCAGAAGGACTGGTCTTTGGGTTTGTTTGACACCGTGCAACCTGCGATGCGCAAGCGACACAAGCACCTTGGCACAAAGGCAGACGGCATGTGCATCCGTGCACATGTATGCCAGGTCTACATGCCACAAAAACACATTTTGCATGATCAGGTTCCCTCGTGCACCAAGAGCCTGCACACAACTATTAGCAGTCTGGTGCAAGATAGAGCCCCCGAGCTACCAAAGGCCTTGGCAACTGACCTTCTGGGTGACCTACGAGCATGCCCGCGGCGCACTAGGCGCCGTCAGCGACGTCACACGAGCCCTTCTGATACTGTAGAGTGGGGGACGTGAGACAGGGCTGATTTGCAGTTTGGTTTATAAGCCCTAAACCCTCAACCAAACTAAAACAGGGTGATACAGGGTGGCAGTTTTGCAACTTGGTTCTAGCGGTGTGCAGTTGAACCCAGTAACCTCCAAAGAAGGCCATGGGGTCGGGGAATCTTGTGAGACAGGCCCAAGTGCTGAAAACTGATCGTTACCGTAGTAAAGGGGCCTCAATAATGACCAATACGTTATTTTGGGGCTCCTTTTTGCAAGTGAGTGTAATGGGCCCCAAAATTTTATTCTAATTCTTAATTGGAACCACGACATGATTTCAGGCCAACTCCCTAGTCAGAGTGTTCTGAAGCCTCTGGGCACCCTGAATCTCATAAAGCCTCCCGGTTGCTTGTTGGCATGTCTCAGAAGGACGATGGGCTTGACGCTCTCAAATTCTGGGACCCTGCTATGCGGGCTTCGTCCTTGCTATTATATGAGTAGGAGGGAAGAAAATCTCCTAGAGTCCCAGAGCTACTAAATCCTGCAGCGCAAACATGCTTAAGCCATCAAGCTAAACCCTAAACCCATAGCTGCTGCCAACCGTTCAACTCCCTGCAATGCGGGCTTCGTCCTTGCTAGGTAGGAGGGAAAAAAACCTAAACCCTATAGAACCCATAAACAAAACCCCCAGAGCCCTAAGCCCAATTTTTTTCAGGCTACGGCGGCTTCTGAGCTGCGGAGTGGAGCCGGAACCACGCAAAAAACAAAGGCTGCATTGAGATTCAGGATGTATACGGTGTTTTAGTTACGGGTTCAAGGTTAGGGTGTAGGGTTTAGGGTTGAAAGGTTACAAGGTTTCAGGTTCAGGGTTTAGGGTTTAGGCGTTGCGTCACTTCAGAGAGACCTGGTTCGACAGGGTTTTGGGTTTATAAGGCTTATAGTGTTTAGGAGTTTGGGGTTTTGAGCACGCGTCATGCTGTTTCGAGTTTGGTCCCTGTCAAAGCTCCAGTCTCTGAGCTTGTGTTCGATGTTGTTTCGACTCGACTCTATAGAAGGTCTTGCCAATTGTATATCGGGGACAAGGCTCAGTGCCATTAAGCCAAGATACATTCCACGATGTGGGCAGTGCTGGTTCAGGAGGTTGCGCGTGATCAGTTTCGATTGTTTCTCGTGGAACAAGTCACCATAAACAAGCCGCAGCGATGCCTTTAGGTTCATTTTGTGCTGGATTTGTCCATGGGCATGGAGGTGAACTGTCTCATCTTTGCGCAGGTCACCGTGCAGCTTGTACCTCGCCACAGGCGCTTGCAGCCATCGGCTCTTGAGTGACTTTGTGCATTTTGCATTCCTTCACACTGATTCGAACAATCTTAGTTCAGTTGACTTGGGGTGTTTTGGCATTGCAACCCAAAGCCTCGAAACCAGCTGCTCGACACACTTAGCATTAGACAATTCCCCCTGCTATGGATCGTTCAACATCAACCCCGAGTCATGCAGCACCTTTCCGTCCACGTCCCAAGCTTGCATACCCTCCGCCCTCCACAACCGGCTCTAGTTATAAGGGGTGACTTTCAGAACATGGGGCATGCAAACCCAGAGCTTTAAACATATTAGGGATCCTTGTTGTAAGGGCCCCTGAATTTCAGGCACACCTCTTTTGTGAAATCTCCATGAAGCGATGGTGGCTTGCATCTGCCGCTGTCGCTGTCTTGGCGATCGTCATCGGCTTCCATGCGAGGCATCCCGCCATTTTCAGGCCCTTAATGCCTTTGTGCTATAAGGTTCTATGTATTCTATGATGTACTAAAATGAAAGTCCAAGGAGTTTAGAACATCAATGTTGATTATAGTCCTAAGGGTGCTTCAAAACTGAAGTAGCAATTGGAACTGGGTTCCTTGATGGGTTCTGCAACTTCTTTGTATGACTATACGGGGTTGTGATTAATCTTTAAGACCTCTAAACAATGACTTTCAAGCGGCAAACCGCATGCCGGATCGTGCGTATACACTTGCGTCAGTCTAGACATAGAAGCCCTTCACGATGCTAGGCAGATGCCGAATAAATGTTTTCAATTTGTCAACTTTGTGTCCCAAAGCCCCTCCCAACCCTCACCACAAGTCACAAGCCCAGAACCCAAACACCCCCTACCCTTGAAACTACCTAGCCCTGTACCCTACAACGCCCCAACCCCCCTATGTAAGCCTTAAACCTTCTGATGTACCAGTGCTTGCGAAGAAACGAGCGCAATAGAGCTACCAAGAGGCTACCATAAAGCCCTGTTGTGCGTTTCTGTCGAGCCTTGCCTTGCCACCGTTAGAGACCCTGGAAGGAGTCCTCGTCGAGTCATTAAGGTGCCGACAGTAGCTAACATGTGGGCCAGACAAAAGCACCGACAGTATTCCCCACGGTTTTTTCATATAGCATCACGCACCCAAAACGTCCCAACATTTCATTCTAAAATATCGAGGCCCAAATGATCCTAGACCCCCCAGCTACCCTCTATCATTGTACTTATCATGGGGCCTCTATTGAAGGGCCTTGGGGCGTCCTCATAGAGCTTAATTAAGCCCCAACCCCCCTAAGCCCTAAACCCTCAAAGCCCTGGTCCGTAGACTTCTTCTTGGGGCCCCCCTTTGTTAAGGGAGGCCAAGAGCTAGCCCAGGGCAGGCGAAAAGAAGCTGCCGGGCAGCCCTTGCACACGCATCGAGGCCCTCGCTTTGAGTCTCCCTTGGGGCTCCAGTTACCTAAATCGGTGGTTGTCTAAATTAGGGGCCCTTTTTGGGTACCCTAAATAATAGGTGCCGTATTATAATAATGAGCCCAAAAGGGACCCTAATTCTGACAACCACCCAAATAATAGGTTACTAACCATAGAATACGGTTAAGGTTGAGGGTTTAGGGCATAGAATATCAACCCAGTAATCCGCTTTTAGGGTAACTGGAGCCCTAGGGGACCATGAAAAGCAGTGGAGTCTAGAAGGGCTTAAAGTTTTGGAGAGGGTACACACACCAGGTAACCCTAATTTTTTTTATTTGCGAAGGCTGCATGGCTTCAGGCTCCCAGTCGTTTGAAGGTTTAGGGTTTAGGGGCATGTCGGGCATCGGGCGGGACAAGAGTCAGCAGCAGTGACGCCTATGCACCGCAAGCTCCCTGAACCCTACACACCCGAAACCCTGAATCCTACCCTGTACAATTCTCATCCAAGCCGCGTCAACACCTACAATTGAGCTCCGATGGACCGTTTCTCCTGGCACCGAATGATTCGTAAGACTCTACTCCAAACCTGAGCCCAGAACGCTGCACCCCCGAAAAACCTACACCTCAACTCCCCCTTGCAACAAATCCTGAAACCATCATACACTACCTGATCGTGATACGCCTTTCCTCAAGCCGGCGCGCCACCCAGAGCAACGCAGGACAAAAGCGACTAGTTGTCAGTAGTTATCAAGCACAAACCCCAACCCCCCAAAGCAGCAACACAAAAGCTCCAAAAGCAGTGCCAATCCCTCCAATGATGCAGCTCTGAGAATATTGAAAAGATCAGGTCGGGTCATTCGTTCGCCTGTCCTACGACCTCTTTTATGCCGAGGACCACTCTGCAGCACCCGGAGCTTCACAGCATGTTTGCTTAAACGAAACGGGGTTCTAGAGGTGTCCAGTTAAGGTTCCATAAAGTTGCTGTAGGGTAAGGGCTCTGCAGGTGTACTATAACGGTCTTGCAGGGTTTGGGATGTGAGATGCGAGCCCCTTGTACTTTTCGAAGATCCTCGTATCCAATTCGCACATACCTTTGGCCATACATCCATGTCTATACATATATATATATATATATACACGTGTATATATATATATATATATGTATATGTATATGTATATGTATATGTATGTATATATATATATGTACACACAATGTATTTATATGTATATGGACAGTTAGACATTTACATAGATCTATCGACAGATAGATGTGCAGCTGAAGCGTACCCCTAAAAGGCACATGGGTTTTGAGGGGTCGTGCTTAACAAAAACGTAATGCAGGAACCTGATTAAGAAACCTTGGGCCTCTATTAGGGTTGCGATTATGAATCCTACTAGTTTGGGGGTTATAGGCCCAGGGTTTCTTAATCAGCTTACATTATTCTGAACTCGCCTGCTCAACCCTACAGCTTCAGTTCTTTGCCCCAGCGCCGAAACCTTTCAGGACCGTGGAAGCAGTGTAATGCAGGAACCTGATTGAGAAACCAAGGCCGCTTCATGTAAAGAACAAGACTTTAAATTCTGAGGTCTAGTTTTTTGGTGATGAGCTTCTGCACTCGGCTCCCGAATCGGCTTGAGCCTTTCTGAATGCTCGATGCAAGGTAACGGACGGCCACGGAACGTTGGAGTTCGAGGCAACACAACAACACTATCGAGTTACTGGTCGGATAAGCACCCGTCAATACTCGTGATCAAGCTGGGATGACGAGCGGTTGCAGCTGTAGTTATGCAGCCGATGAAACCCCAAGCAGCGGCGTGCATGAGCTCTTGTGGTGCAGTCAGGGGTTACGGCTTGTTAGGTATGTATGAGGCCGACCAAGGCAGGGTCGCAGAGACGGTTATGTTGATCTTATTCATTATTGCTGATTGGGGCAGAAGTTGGACCAACGAGGCTTCACTTCTTGTGTTCTCGCGCGGCTGTTGGATCAGTTGGATCCTAGCTAGCCCTGCTATGTTGCGCGTCAGTGGTTCCAACCCTTATATTGCCTTACACGTTCGGAAGGGGCTTAGACATCTTGGGGTTGCGTTGCCTGAAAAGGTTGCGATGCCGAATGTGCAATTCGCAGGTTTTCGTTTGGGGTGACGTGTGTTCTGTGATTTCTGGTTGCCATGTCACCACAGAACGGGAGTTGCAGCGCAACGGGCCGCAATACAGAACTCTGTATCAACGTAGCCGTTTTATGAGGGAAATGAATGAGTTGCCAGTCAGTCAAACATCCCTGTCGCAGCAGGTGGGCCGCGGAGACGTTTTCCCTGCAGTGGACCGGAATGTTCGGGGCCTCACCGTCGGGGACACAAAGGACAGGGTTTCGGGCTTAGGGTTTCTAGGCACCCCTCAGATTCGACCAACCGGCATACTGCTGCAGGGGTTTGGGAGTTCGCAAGGTTTGGGTCGATACCCTACGGCCCCAAAGTAGTTCCTTTTTGAGGTTCGTATATAGAATCCGAAAGGTAATCCCAAAAAGGAACTACTTTTGGGCCTATGGGTACTCTCCAGTACTCTGAGTAAACGTCAACTGTTCTGGCGGCGCAAAGTTTTTTTTCACAATCTGCGCCCGAGAAGAAGGGCAGGCTCAGGTCGATATGCACTATACCGAGGCTTCAAACAAGCATACCGAGTTGTGTTCTGAGTTTCCCGATCCGGGCAACCCACTTTCAAGCATCATAGGCTAATGGGCTTGAACTCGTAGCCTAAAGGACTATAACGTTTCCCTGTGCTTCTGCGGCCATACTTTTCCAGGCTGTTCCCAACAGCAGCACTTTACCCTTGAGCGACCGCATTTTACCCGACAGGCCAATCGAGATATATAACGATGATGTTGATGGAAGCGGACGCGTTTTACCCGATGCCTCGGCACGACACGAACAATAGAAGCGGACACGTTTGGCCGACCAGTTTCAATATGGACAAAAATAGAAGCGGACGCATTTGGCCGACCACTCCACCCGAAATGCCGACCAAAGCCAACACGCCGCTCGACCCCAAAAGGAACCGTGAGAAAACCGTGAGTAACCATGAGTGGGGTGTTGGTGGGCCCGCCGTTCCTCTACGAAAGCTCTTGCTCGACCCCAAAAGGAACCGTGAGAAAACCGTGAGTAACCGTGAGTGGGGTGTTGGTGGGCCCGCCGTTCCTCTGCGAAAGCTCTTGCTCGACCCCTGGAAACTTTTGGCTGTTCGGATTGGCGGGTCTCCAAACTGAGCGGGGTAAAATGTAGCTGTTCGGGCCAACGGGTCTCATAACCCAGTCGGGGGAATTTGCGGCTGTTGGGACCCCGCTGAACATTAATAGGCATGGGCCCTGCTAGGGGGAAAATGGAGTGGTTCAAACCGGATTTGCGAACAGACTAACTTTTCCTTAGCCCAACGTCAACGCCCAAGGTTTTCTTGTCTGTTGGAAGCATAGGGGTTTTTTGTGCGGGTCGAAGCCTCGTATGGATCTGTTCTGACCCTGACCTCTGAGCATTTCATGCCATAGAAACAGTAATTCCTACCTACGAGGAGTCCCAGTTTTATTTATCCTCACTTGAACGCTATCGTTTCCTTACGTTTCCCGGCGTTTCCTAGATGCTGATGAGACAGCGCGGGCCGTATTTCCGTAGTTACCAGTGTTTGTATTGCCGGTGGCTTGGGGCAATGTTAACTTCAAGGCTTATAAACCCTAACCCTGTAATCCCTGCCAGGTTTGTCCCAGCTGTGAGTGCTGAAACCCCTAGGCCCTAGACCCTGACAATTAATCAGTTCCCCAATGCTCAGCCTTTAAACTGTTTGGGTTCTTATAGTTTAGTACGAATTGGAAAGTGTAACCTTTTATTTCTGTGGCTTATTGGGGTAGTAAGATTTCATTAGTTAAAACCCTGACAATGAGGACTTCCCCTTCACTGGAGACTCCGGCTTCGGCGAGCGCCGTGCCGACTGGGTCGTAGATTACGATCGAAGTTTCCCGGCGGCGAATCAGTTTCTGTGTGCGTCTTTGGTTGCGAGCCTGTCTAGAGTCTATAGATGGCGCTGACGGAGCTGAAAATTTGACTTCTGATGGAGCTGTGACAGGTACCATGCACTTTTCACTGCTCGTGGTCGTCTTTGTCATCGTCACTGTCGTCGTCTTTGGTCGCTGCAGCAGGAAATCACAGACGCCTTGAACTCACAAACTCCTAAAGCCCCGCAGCCCTCCGACCTTTTGTCGATCCCGTCTTGAAGCTGTAAACGAAACAAAGCTCCCCCAGGCTACTTTGGAGACGTGGCGGTAGGGATGCCTGTGACGGTTCAAGGCAGCACGGCCGTCGTGGAAGCGGTGACGCTTGGTACTTGTCAGGTTAATGGGGTTTGAGGTTGCTAGGGGCTCGAAGTGGGTTGTTTCCGAATAAGGGGGACCCTGTCATAGGACCCTAAATAGTAGGATCCTTATTATCAGGACCCCCAAATAAGGTACCCTCTTTTCGGAAACTCTCAAGTAAAGGCTATCGTACGTGGCTTAAGGTTGAGTAGGGTTTTACGGAGTTGGCTTCAGGTGTTGAATTGGGTGGTCGCCAAAAATATGGTCCTTTTATGGGTCCTTACTATAATACGGCACCTAATATTTAGGCTACCCAAAAAGGGACCATAATTTTGACAAACCACCTGAATGTCTAGGGCGGAAGGTCCGAAGGCTATAGGGTTGAAGACTCTAGGGCCGCAGCGTGGCGTGAAGTTGAGTTTAAGTTGCCCCAAAGACTTAAAGGGTCCGAGTAATCGTATAGACATACACACACATACACACACACACACACACACACATATATATATATATATATGCTAGCCCCCCCCCCCAAGACCAACCCTGAATTCCCTAAATTCCCTAACTCCCTACCCATTGGATTTAGGGAATTCCCTAAATTCCCTAAATTCCCTAAATTCCCTAAATTCCCTAATTCCCTACCCCATGTGTTGGATTTAGGGAATTCCCTATTTCCCTAAATTCCCTAAATTCCTTAAATTCCCTAAATTCCCTAAATTCCCTAATTCTGACCCCCATGGATCAGATTCAGTGGTTTCCGTTCATGGGTAGGGAATTTAGGTAATCTAGGGAATTTAGGGAATTTAGGGAATTTAGGGAATTTAGGGAAATAGGGAATTCCCTAAATGCAACACATGGGGTAGGGAATTAGGGAATTTAGGGAATTTAGGGAAACAGGGAATCCCCTAGATCCAACACATGGGGTAAGGACTTAGGGAATTTAGGGAATTAGGGAATTCCCTATAAGGGTTAGGTTTAAGGAATTTAGGGAGTTTAGGGAATTAGGTAATTCCCTAAGTCCAACAGATGGGGTAGGGAATTAGGGAATTTAGGGAATTTAGGGAATTAGGGAATTTAGGGAATTCAGGGAATTTAGGGAAATTAGGGAATTTAGGGAATTTAGGGAATTCCCTAAATCCAACACATGGTCCTGGCTGGGAGTCAGGAAAGTTAGGCAATGGGCTAAAACCAACACATGGGGCTGGAAATTAGGGTATGTAAAGACTTTAGGGATTTAGGGAGTCTGCAGGAACTCACGCATTCTGTAAATTCGAGGCATGGAAGCAGTGATTAGAGAATTTAGGGAACTCGACCTCGCGACGTCGCCGGTTGACGGGTCTGTGCAACTGATACTTGTAATAATATTGATATTATTTTGAAAATGTTGAAAACTATAATACTCGTACGAGTACTAATACTTATAGTAATACTACTGGTGAAACTGATAGTAATGCTAGTATGAATACTGATGTTCCCAAGAATACTAGAAATCATGTACATTGTAAGAATAGTCTTGATGCGAATACTAATATACATACTATAGCTAGTATTATCGCTAGTATGAATATTGGCTACGCATATTCGTGAAATTACTCATTTTCGGAGTACTCATAGTCATGATAATATTAGCATTAAGGCTAGTGCGAGCGTGCATAATAAAATGCTCATACATGAATGTTAGCATTCGCATTTATATCAGCATTGGCATGTTTTCCAGTAGTACTAGTAACTCATACGAAGAGTAACCAAAAGTTTCATATTCCGACGAATACCAACGCATGTTTTGTTCATGCTAATTTTAATTCTACTACTACTAGTATCTACTCCTAGTATTGAAAAAATTGTACCAATACCAATTTTAGAACTGATGTGAGCACGAACTTTAATGTTCTTGCCAATACTAATATGCATAGTAATATTAGTTAGCATTAATGTATAGGAAAACTAATGTTCTTACGAATACTAATAATCATGTTCCCCTTTTATATTCATATAAGAATCGTCATGCCTAGATACGTACTAATGCTAGTACTCATGCTAATACGAGTATTAATACCAATACAAGCATATGTATGAATATTCCTACGGGTATTTATGCTCATGTTCTTAACAAATTTATTCTCAGTACGAATACCGACATTAATAGTCTCTTTAGAACAATTTTGATATTAGTATGAACACTAATACTTCGGCTAGTACGAACATGCATAATACTAGTAGAATTATTTGTGCTCATACAAATATAGAAAGATTATTACATACTCATATTAATATCAATGCCAATATGAATTTACAAACATCATATTAATGTCAATATCGTTTTTGTGATGTATACTAAAGAACACATCAGAATAAGGCACAAGAAAATGAATGCTTCAGATTGTTACAAACTCAATGTTTTCATTTACCAATATGTATGGTTATAGTATTATACTAATATACTAATAAAATAATATACCAATATACGAGTATACTGAAAACTGTTTTTGTTAATATACATGTTTTGTTTATATACCAATATACTGAATATACACATATGAATACTGATACACCTAATGTACTAAGACTAAGTTTTTAAGGCCCAGCCCACGTCTAATATTAATACGAATACTAACACGAACACTAACACTAACACGGCTTTAGACATATATTAAACTAAAACTGGAGCACTAATACTCATATTAATATTAAGATTAACACTGACGTTGACACTGACACCAGCATCAGCACTAACAGGAACATTAATCAAACGAATAATACTATTGGACAGATACCAGCAGCATTGTTAGAACTTCCAAAATTAGTAATGACACAAAACAAATACTAATGCTAACGCTAGCAAAATATTAGGGTTACTACTCACAATCATTAAGGTTAAAACTTAGAACAAAATTAAGTCAAGACCAATGTTAACACTGTTTTTTTAAGACTGAAACTAAGAATAAGACTTTGACAAGATGACGATAATTAATAAAGGATGAGGCACACAAACTGGACTCTGACTTTTACCACTCCGACAAGACGCGCCCAGAGTGTAAATGGTGTCCATAAAACTGAACCCTGTTTTTTACCAGTCTGTCAAGAGGCGTCGAGAGTGCAAACTTTGTACGGGAACACAAACACCATCGGTATTTACAGTGGTTTCGGCTCTTATCCATGACGCTGTGAAGACAGTAGTGAGCAGGACAATGGTCGAGGTTGGTCTTGGGGGGGGGTTACCATATATATATATATATATATATAAGGCGCGACGAGTTGGAATCGAAACGGTGACCGTATGTCAGACCTGCACAGGCTTTAGCACTTGCAACCAACACTTGCAGTCTGTTGGAACAGCTCGCTGTGTTCGGGCGTCACACTTGCCTCTCTGTTTTTTGTGGGTGAGGTGTTTGTTGGCATAGTGAGCGTTAGTGCTTGGAGAAGATCTGCAGTCACATGGCCCCCACGACAGAGAAGACATGGTACGCAGAGGGTAAGATAGGGCCTTCAAAAGTGGAAGTTGGCTTTTGGTGTTTTAGTTGTGAGCCCTTTGCATCCTCCACTTCGGCCCGGCCGGTGAGGTGATGGGGTCAAAATCCCTTCTCACTACAAAGAACCGAAACCCATGGGAGCCCATGAGAATTTCAATCACGGTCTTGGAGCCAGTGAAGGGGTGCAGAGGAAGGAAGGGGGGTGGGGGCGTGGATCAGCTCAGGAAGGGTAGGATCAGAAACTCAGACCGCTTCGGCAAGGGCCAAGGCGAATTTGGTACAAAAACAAGAGGGAACCCCAAGAAGTGCATTACTAATCTGGGTTTTTATAGTGTAGTAGGAATGGCAAGTTTACCCTTGTATTTCTGTGGCTTATTGGGGTAGTAAGTGACTGTTCAGGCTTCTTTACATAAAGCAGTGTCTGTTCATTTGTTACAAGCATCTGGATCGTTCCTTTCACCGTCAGTCGTTTCACTCCAAGACTGCAATCTTTTGCACATCGACAAACTTTTCCACGACCCGCCATGGGGTACGTGTTGAAGTTTGAAGGGCAGCTCAGCTGGACAGACGAGTCCCAGACCGATTCGGCATTTCTCCAACATTATTGACTCTGTTTTGCCTTCCTCTTGTTATCCATTGTCGCCACGATGCCACACCTTTGGTTACATTGCTTACGGTGGCTAAAATACCCATAGGCCCCAAAGTAGTTCCTTTCTGGTATTATTTTTTCGGATTCTATATAGACGAACCTCAAAAGGGAACTACTTTGGGGCCGTAGGGTAAACCCTACAAAAAAAGCATCGACTCAAGGAGCGACAGCAGCGTCCGCCTGGACTTCAACCATCCATTGGCTGGTAACTAGGTAGGGCTTTGGGAGATTTTATATTTTCCCTTATGTGGGAATAAGAGGATCCTATCTACTAATATTTTTCAAAGGCTTTAAAAGCCCCACCTAGGTATAAACTTGACCATGACAGTCGTCGCGCCTTGGATTTGAGCAGCGGAAGACTGAAAGCCAAGCCCTATATGGGAGTTTCCGAAAATAGGGGTACCTTATTCTGGGGTCCTTATAATGAGGATCCTACTATTTAGGGTACTATATTCGGGTCCCCTATTTTCGGAAACTCCATATAAACCCTAAACTCTAAACTGCAGTTAAGGTTGGACCCGGAAGTTTTGTAAGCATCGGGATACATTCTTAAGGCAATTCTGGCTGGCGCCACGTCTCAGAAGCATCTTCCCAGTCGCTGAGTACGGATTTGCCGGCTAGCCGTTTGGGAGTCGCCGTGTTGGCCTGTAACTAGGCGGAGGGCCGAGCTGTAGTCACCATTGCCGTTCCCTACAAGGGTTGGTGTTGAAGGATTGTTTATGAGGGAAAGCACATAAGCATAAGCATTTTATGGTGATATCCCTCCCTTCTTGGGCTTCATTGCAATTTCGTGGGGTTTATATGGGAGATCTCTATCATCATTTTTGCTTATTTGCTTTTTGGAGGCCCTATGCTAATTATAGGTTTAGGACCAGCATTCTGGGCTTACAGTCTCCTTTGTCCTGCATGTTTTGGTTTCCATGAACCGGTTCTTGCATAGGATCCCACCCAAACCCCATACCTGAACCCTAAACACCCTAGGGCTCGTAGTGTCTATAGGCAAATCCAGGTCAGTATGGCGCACTTCCTCTTCCAAACTCTCGGCTCTGCATGCTAAACACGAACCCCCACTTGAGCCCCAAACCGCCTAGTTTAGCACCGTATCTTAAGTCGTTCGGTAAACACCCACCCACACACACACACGCATACTTATGTACTTTTTGTATCTGGGTTTCTACTATAACAGAGCAGAGTATACTATGGTATAAACCTGTGCCGAAAAAAATGTGAAAGCTAAACCCCTAAAGCCCGAGGCCTACATGCTGCAGACCCTGCATAATTCTGCCAAAAAGAATCAAAAACAACGACTCAAAGCCCCTAAGCTCTAGACCCCAAACCAAGAGCAAAGACTGAAAACCCCAAAGCGCTAAACCCCAAACAGAGGTTCTGGAGTGCCGGGAGAGCACGGCTCCAGGGGTGCGCGTCGAAGTGCTTGCGGCCGGGGACGGCGTCCGAACACCTCAGGACTCGAACCGGGCTACCCTACGCCCCAAAGCCAGAATTTATGGCTCCTGCGTTTGGGGCTGAAAAGTTAGGTCAATTTGCCTCAGTCTCCAACGCAGTTCAAGTGTTTCTAACACCAAAAGGACATACGTAGATGGGAGAATCGGGTCCGTTGCGTTGAGGTCGTCAGCTTGTGGGGTAACGGAGCTCGATGTCCCTTGCCGGATATATGGCGTCAAGCTGTGAAGCTTGTTTGGGCCTGAACATATGTGGACTGTAGTGTAAGTAACATCCGGGGGCTCATATCATCGTCGAGACTGTGTTTCGGTGCTATTGGATGTTCGTAGCAGTGTCTACTTCTGGCTTAAAGACATACCACCGACCTACGGTTGATGATGTAAATCCTGCAATACCCATAATAAGGAATATACCATAAATCCCATAGTCTAGGGTCCTTAAGGTAATGCAGGATTTATATCATCAACAGTACTAGCTGCCATCAGCAAAGCCCAGCCCCAGATTCGGAATCTCAATGTCCAAACCCGGTCCTGTCGCAGGCCTTCGGCCTTTCGGCCTGTGGGTGTACTTGTGGTTCAGGGTTTACCCTAAGGCCCCAAAGTAGTTCCTTTTTGGGGTTCGTATATAGAATCCTATAAGCTAATCCCAAAAAGGAACTACTTTTGCGGCCTATGGGTAGCTGTTGAGTGAAGTCCTGAGTAGTCAGCCCGGAGAGCGACTGCTTGTGTCCTGCCTTCAGCACGCAGTGGAGGAGGCTGGGATGTAAAGGCACTCCAGGCGAAGTGCGAAGCCAAAGGGTCAACGGCTTAAATCCGGAAATATAATGTCTCTATTTTTGAGTCATGCAATGGTGGCTGGCAAGTTAAGGAAGCATTGAAGAAGCACTCCTGAGTGGCCTAAATGGGCTTATAGGAGCTCCGACCAGCCTCTGGCGATACCCGGGGATGGCCTTACCAAGACTGCTTGAAGGGTTTGATGCAGAGGTTGTAAAGGCGTCCTTTAACGGGTGTATACGCTTCTTATACGGGTCCATATGTACAACCATGACAAGTAAGCCTGAAAATATCATCTTCATTACAAGTATTTAGTGGCCTACATCCAAGTCCTGAACACTGAGCTCTAGTTCCTCAAAGCATCTGTAGTCCGCTGTTCTTCGAAGTTACCCTGCAATGCGGGCTCGTCCTTGCACATTCCTGAAGTGCGGACGTTTTAGGCTTGAGGGCCACAAGACTGTTGCTACAAGCCGCAAACCCCTAAGCCTACTAAAGGCGAAAGTGCAACCGTACCACATTTCCAAAGTCAGACCTCGCGAGCGGGCATAGACTCCACAGCAATGCGAGAGGGAAAAACAAACCCCAAACCTCAAACCGTCCTTGATTTGCAGTTGGAGGGTGTGAGGGCCGCAGTCACACAGCCGAAAGCCGTTTAGACCCCGGTTGGTGCGATATTTGTTGGGCGTAGTTTTGGATGGTGTTATAAGGCAAATCGAGGTGACTAAGACTTCAACATTGAGTGCGTCCGGTCTAGGGGCTTCTAGTTCTTAGTTCCCCAATACCAAACCTTCAATTTTTTTTGGTTCTCAAAGTTTAGTAGTTTAGTAGGAATCGGAAAGTTTAGCATCTTATTTCTGTGGCTTATTGAGGTAGTAAGAGTTTGATGTGCGAGCTCTCCAGGATGGCGACAAGGTCAGCATGAACTGCGAAGGCGGGACCGACCAGGAAGCAAGGAGGGCTATACCACAGTGCAGATTCCGTTGTCGGCTTTATCTAGGGGGTAGTTTCCAACTGGCCATGGAATGAGGAGAGTTGTGCATCATTTTCATCTTCAGGGTAGATTGTTCACAAGAACTAGGACCCAGAGTAGGCCGCTATTTGTCTTTTTTAGGGTTTAGGTTCTCTTAGTACACCCTTTAACCTAAAAAGGGCACTCTTTTGATTCCTATGTTGCTCTTGGGTCTAGAGAATATTGAATAGCCGTGACCACAAGCTACAAATTCCCTGGGAGCGAACAACAGATGCTGGGTTTAGGGGTACGGTCTTCCGAAAGAAGCTGTGCATGACAGGAAGTGGTATGCTAATCGCTACCAAGTTTTGTTTGTTCCCAGCTCAGAAGTGGAATCTGGCAACACCAACGCCGAAAATCTTGTCATGCTATAGCTTGGGGTGCTAATTATCGGGCGTTTTTGGGGCTGCCGCAATCTATGAGCGGCGGCTTTCCTACAAGAGTGCCCTTGGTGCGCAGCTGTGTCTAACGGCTCCAACCGTCGGCCACGCTAGCACGTTCCCTTTGCGTTTCCCAGCCGGGGGTGCTGCAATGTTCATGGCTTTCCAAATCCTCTTCGTTTCGTGGAAGTTGAATGAGCACACTTTACACTTTTGAGGATCATTGTAATGAAGATGTACGGTTTAGAGTTTCGAGTTTAGGGCTCAGGGTTTACGGTGTACATTGCATAATCTCAACAACTAAGGTTTCCATCTTGGCTGCGGCCGATGCTATGCGCGCGGTGGAGCCTTCGGCTGTGTCTGCTGGGCCTGAGACGAGTGCCTACAATGAGGTCGTGATACCCAAGGCCTCCCAGCGTAGTATAATGTAGGAACCTGATTAAGAAACCTCGGGCCTTTATTAGCAGGTTCGTTATTTGAATCCTACTATTTTGGGTTATAGGCCCAGGGTTTCTCAATCAGGTTCCTACATTCGGTGCCTTGATAATTTGAGACGCCATGCAGGAGGCAAAAAATAATTTGAGTAGGGTTCCGGAAATTAAAGGGTTCCGCTGAGGGATACTAGAAGGGTACTACAAGAGTTTAGTACAGGGGCCGGAAGAATTTGGATCATTCTGATTCGTGTATTGTCACATGTTGTAAGCAAGGTAGGCTTACCTTTGGTTAGTAGGGAATGGAGGAATGGGGTACAATTATAACTACTATTTCTACCATTCTTCCATTCACTACTAACCAAAGGTAAGTAGGGGGGCCTTCCCACCACCGCGTCTTACCGAAGGTCTCTGAGCTGGAGGAGTGGAGGGAGAAGCTTTCGTCGGCCGAACCTCTGCAACTGCCCATAGGAGCAGATTACGCCTGGGCTGAACAGATTTCAGGGTTGCCGTTTACGGATTTGAGTGTATGGTTTGAGTAGCTTCTGCGGCTGAACTCGCATGGCCTTTACAAAATACATTGTACCATCAGCGGTACCTAAGTATACCGGCAGTCATTCTACTTGTGCAGGAGGCATCCATCAAGAGTGGGATGAGGAGGTAAGGGCTGGGAACCCCAGGGGGGTTGCTCGAGTGGAGGAAATCGGTGCTGCAACACGTGCCCAGTGTACTGGGATGGAAGTTGGACTGGAAGACTGCCTGGACTTTTTGCATTCGCTGCCACTAGAAAATGTAGTAGATACTTCGTATGTTTTCATCACCGAAGGAGACAAACGCAGCTTTGGGCACAAGGGTTCCATACTTGGCCTCAACATATAAGCCTGCCAATCAGGCGCTTCGTGCGCAGTGGAGTTCTATGGTAGCTCACCCGAGATGTCTCCGAAGACAACACCTATCCCCCAGAATGGGCTTCCCCAGACTCTTTTGTTTGGGATACTTTTGCCCCAATCAGCCACAGAGGTATCTCCCTTAAAAGCTCAAGTAAACTGGACAGGTAGGCTTCATGCAACGTCAGCACTTCTGCCAAAACCCAACTACTGACTGTCCCACATCATGACATAATGTCCTGACCTTGTACTGTTGCTTGGATAGATAGATGTCCAGCCAGCTGCCCATCAGATTGTTTTTTGGTGGAGGGCGGTGTGGGGGGGGGGAGGGGGGAATAATTGGCGGGTGCCCACATCGCGCAAACTGAACCTAAACCCAGGATCCAGAACATTCTACTCCAAACCCTGCACATGTTGCAGGGGCTTCTTCCTTTCACTACTACCTGTTTCTGATAGGATCCAAAGACGCCTTCATCATCGACATTTCCATGCGCATGGCTCTGCTCGCCTATGGTCGGACAACCTCATCTGGTGCCACTGGCCGTGTCTTGGTTGCCGAGTTTTGGCCAACAGGTTCGTAGTCACAGTGACAAATAGACTGACTGTAAGAACAGTATAGTACGTGTTATTACATGCCGGCCATGTTCATGTAGGATTCCAAAAACACAGCGGCGGTTGCGCGCACAACTGCTTCACATGTTGAATGTTATGACAGTTGCTGTGAATAATGCTGGGCATACTGTTGCCATTTGGTTGTTGCGTTCTTTGTGATATCTACTACTACTACTACTACTACTACTACTACTACTACTACTACTACTACTACTACTACTACTACTGCTACTGCTACTAGTACTAGTACTATTACTACTACTACTACTACTACTACTACTACTACTACTACTACTACTACTACTACTACTACTACTACTACTACTACTACGACGACTAGTACTACTACTACTACTACTACTACTACTACTACTACTACTACTACTACTACTACTACTACTACTACTGCTCCTACTGCTACTGCTACCGCTACCGCTACCGCTACCGCTACCACTACCGCTACCGCTACCGCTACTGCTGCTACTGCTGCTACTGCTACTGCTACTGCTACTGCTACTGCTACTGCTACTGCCACTGCCACTGCCACTGCCACTGCTACTGCTGCTGCTGCTACTACTGCTACTACTACTGCACTTTGGCGTGCCATGTGGGTGACAAAAAACTACTACTACTACTACTACTACTACTACTACGACTACGACTACGACTACTACTACTACTACTACTACTGCTACTGCTACTGCTGCAGTTAAAGTATGTGCAACTAGATGTGGGATGTACACCGACGTATCTTCGAACATTCCGGTGATACGTGGAGGAAGGCTAAGACCAGGCTGTTCGGATATAATATAGGGCCTTAATTACCTATACTATCTTTTTTTGGGGGGGGTCCTTATCATAGTTTATCATCGTATATCGGGCCCCCAAGCTTTTAAGACTATTCTAATATAAGGCCCCTACATTTTTCTGCGTGCCAGTCCATCGGCTCCACTGGCCCGTAGTGTTGGCTTTGCTTTGCATGATTCATGGGTAGTTGATTATAAGTAAGGTAACTATATACTTACAACCCTTGTTGGGGACTTATAGCGCCACTTACAACTACCCATGAAACTCCCAGTAGTTGGGACCCATTGCTGGAATCCGCGCCTGCCCGGGGGGGGGGCCTAAAATCCTTTCGCAATTCCCCCTGCACCTATTGGGTTGCTCGTGACCTCTATTCGGAGGCAACGCAAAGCTGCGATTCCTAATCCCACAAGATGCAAGACCCCAACACCCTAAACCATGCAAGTGGCAAGCCCCATATGCATGCAACTGCATGGCCCCCTTACACCACCCAGATTGACTCAGGTGTGCAGTTTTTTGCGCCTGGGCAAGAGGAGCCCATCAGCATGTTGGAGCTGACGGTGAGGCCTTCTTGCCCAAACCTTTGCAGTCCCCAAGCCCCAAACCCTAAACCCCCTGTACAATAACCTTAGTACCGTCAAGTCTTTAAGCCTAAGGACCTTAATAATTGCCTATGCTGTTTTGGGGGTTCCTTATTATAACCATAGTATAATGGACCCCAACACCCTATAGGCCCCTCTGTTAAACCCTACGTAAAGCATTTGCCGGAGCATGGTCAGGGGTGTGGAGGCTGATGCGCAGCGCATCGCGAAGCTTCATCTCACTGAAAGGCAAGCAGGTGGGGCTGCCCCTAAAAGTCTGGGTGCCCTTAACGCGCCCCCCTAAACCCGTGTTACTATAAGGGTTGCAAGGCTGGGTTCTCAAATGGAGGTTTAGGGGAATTGTAACAAAGGTTTAGGGATGATTAGTACCAAAACCCCAAACCTTTATTATCAAACCTAAATTAGGTTTGATAATAAAGGTTTGGGGTTTGGGGTCTAGGGGGTGTAGGGGTGGCACGGTCCCGCCTGGTAAGGAGATCATGACGTGGAGGTTCATAGGTAGCTATAAGTGGGGCTATAAGTCTCCCAATAAGGGTTAATTAGAGGTATAGTCATCTTAATTACTCAAAATCCCACTTATAACTACCCATGAACCTTCAAGTACTTGTGTCGACCCACAGTCAGGTCTGAACAGTTCACAGCAAGACGACAGCCCTTACGCTGTGGTCTATATGGTGAAGCTGCCCGAGGGAGGCCACGGCTTGATCTTGAGCTTTAAAGGGTCCACGAATAGCCTCGACTGGATGAGAAACTTCAACATCTTGCCATCACGGCTACGCTCCGACGACAGGGTGAAAGTGCATACAGGCTTTGCTACACATGTTGAAAGCATCTTCAAAACTTTGTCCAGATTTGGGCGAAGTGTTGCATCACTCTACCATGCCTGGGCAGCGTGGGGCATTCCCAGCAACATCCAGAACATGGCGGACTTCGTGACCAGTGGTGATTGGAAATGGTGTATTTGTGTAGGCCATAGCCTAGGTGGAGCTATGGCTGCCATCGCAGCGGAAAAGATCGCAAGCGCCGCAAACCGCCCCAATTCGGTGTATGCAGTTTCCATCGCCGCCCCCGTTCCTGGCAACAAGGCATTTGTCACAGCCACTCAGTTCCCCAATACCCAACCTTTAAGCTTTTTGGTTTCTTATAGTTTAGTAGGAATCGGAAAGTTTTTGTATTTTATTTCTGTGGCTTATTGGGGTAGTAAGGACATGAAGAAGAAGGTGCAGCCTCAGGGTGGTCTTCGCATTGAGAATCCATTTGACCTCGTGTTTGGGCCACTGTCTAATAGCATTTTCCTTCTTTAGGTGTACGGAACTGGTGCAGCTTATGCGAAGGAAGAACCACGTCATGTGAGTTGCAGTTAGCCGCAGAGCCCCAGAAAGTATGCATTTCCCTGAATGTTTCGGGTAATGTTGGAGGTGGGGCTACTACTAGTAATTAGTACGGTGCATGTGTCGAGCATGACCAGGTCCCCTGGAGCGGCTATGGTGGCTTGAGGCTCATATCTCGCGACGTCAATGGCATTGTCTGGGTACTTCCCAAAGACCAATGGATGAAACGTACCGCCAAGATCTCCGCCCACATGATCTTTAACGTTATCGAGCATGGTGAGGGCAACACTACGAAGCATTTCCGATATGAGTTCGGGGATCATGAGACAAACAGCGATCCAGCAGCAACAGCCGCTAAGAATTACGTCGATGTGGATTCACTCGATGCGAACTTCAGACCCTTGTCCTCAAGATCTTCCTGGCAAGCTTTACATTCTGATTAATGTAGGAACCTGATTAGAAAACCTTGGGCCCCTTATACGAATCCTAATACATTTTGGTTATGGGGCCGGGGTTTCTTAATCAGGTTCCTGCACTAAAGGGATCTCCCCGGCTTCTTCTGGTTTAGGGTCTGCATTTTTGTTGTCATGGTTAAGGGTTCAGGGTTGCAACAGTGGTGACCGAGTCCGAGTGCCTCTCTTGCCGCTGCTCTTACTCGGCATGAAGCTGAAGATCATGAAACTTATTTATGCTAGTTCTTGGATGATGGAGCCATAATGCTTGACAAGCTTGAATATACAAATAATTGGAAACATCTTCACATAGCCGTCCTGCATGTGCGCACTCAGTTTTTTCCAGGTGGAAGTATCCAAAATCTACACCCAAATCGAACCCCCAAGCCTGAACGCCTGAACCTGAAGCCCCACGGAGCCCTGAACCCCAACAACCCCCGTAAACCCTAAACTCTGAAAATCATTAGACAAGGGGTCTCAGTCGCACCTCAGCCTGGAATGGTCAAAGGCTTCCCTATTAAAGCGTTCATTTAAGGTTTAGGTTTTACAGGGTTTACTTAAACCCTAAACATCCTACATTTTTAATTTTTAAGGTTTCTTATTATGATTTCCTATTGTTATCCTTGAACATGTAGATTCTCTAGGGTCAAGGCAGAGTTAGGGATTGATGTGTCAGTGCTCTTCCTTGGGTAAGCACAGCGTTTCGGGTTTAATCGGGCATAGGTATTAGGGTCTAGGGCTTCAGAGACTACAGGTATGTCTCCAAGTAATGGGGGATCTTTTGGAGGGTCCTTATACAAGGGCCCTGTCTGAGGGCCCCTGCTAGGGATAGTATACTTAGGGGTTTGGGATTTACGGTTACACAATGGGGTATAAAAGCGGACCCTGCAGATGTTGAGGAATGCCCAACATCCAAAGTTGAACATCGCGCTGCACAGTGATTTGACCTCCTCGTCCTGTTGCGGGAGACCCCAGAACCCCTGGAAAACAAAAGGAGTCCTCAGCCAAGGATCCCGCTTCTGACGCTTCTTGGAGAAACAGAGCAAGTTCCACTGCGTGAGGTCGTAGAAAGGAAAGTGCGCCGCTGTTTGGTCGTGGTCAGAGGTTTTGAAGGGCCTTACATGGAGTGTGTATTTGCAGTTTGGCGACCCCTACACAGACCGCAACATAGCACAAGCACAGAAGAAATACTGTAGCCACAGACTGCCCATGCGTATTTGGTTATTAGGTTTCTAAGCTCTCGAGTTACGGCTTGGTGGTTCTTGACGTCGGCTTTCCGGCTCAGGGGTTCAGGAAGTAGGATGCGAATCCGAAACACTTTGGCGCTATTCGGATCTAGCGTCTCTGTTGCAATTCCTGGTGTTGGTGATTTTATGTTCAGCATCCTGCAACAATGAACAAAGTAACAAGCGAACATCTATAAGGATTACCCTAAGGGTCCATGTACCCAAATGCCACATATTTTGGTCTGAAAGTAGTCCCTGTAGAGGTACATTGGGGCCACAGTATATAATATTTGGATACATGGACCCTTAAACCCTAAACCCTTGTAGAGCCTTTTAGTAACCTTCAAGGAACCCCTTAAGCACGGGTTCCGGGCACGTTGCATATCACCAAGAGACGCTGTCCTAAGAAGTTCGAGTCGGACTGGTTCCAAGCGCGTTTGCCTTGAACACATTCGGAAAACAGGTGCCCTTCTACAGACACAAGAGTGGAACAAGAGTAGACGTCGGCTTATAAGGACCCGCAGCCCCGAAACCCGAAAACCTTGCACAAACCTTCCAAGGAAGTCATAAAACCTCCTAAACCCCTACCCCCCCAAACCCCTAACCCTAAACCCCTACACCCCTAACCCCTAAAACCCCAAACCCCTAAACCCCTAACCCTAAACCCCTACACCCCTAAACCCTATAGAAGACCATGTCAAGCCCTAGAGAGGCGCTTTCGCAGAGACCGGCGAGGTCTTCTTCTCCAGCAAGGAGGGCCCACATGAATATAAGAGCCTCAATAATTGTCTATACTGTTTTTTGGGGGGTGGTCCTTAATTATTGTGACTATAGACTATAGTATAATATCTTCAAAACCACACATTGTTTTTTTTTTGGAGGGGGTCCTTTTTGTGAATATAGTATAACATATTCAAGACCCTATTCTACTTAGTTATTATAAGGCCCCTACACATTCTGTATCGATTGTCGTCCTGTCTTGCACCCAACAGCAACGGCACCGTTGCTGTCAACACGAATTGAGAAGTAAGGCCTACTTGAAGCGAGCTGTGAGTGTTCGGAGTTTTATGCAGGCTTCCTTCAATAAAATAATCGCTGCTGGGCTCACCTGGATTGTCCGAGTTGCGCGAGTCCCAGCTCGAAATCAAGGCCTGATACTTGGGAGTTGCCGAAGATAGGGGTACCTTATTCTGGGGTCCTTATTAGAATGATTAGGGTCCCCTATTTTCGGAAACTCCGACTTGGGAGGATCATGCCGGAAGAAAACCAAAAACCGCAAACCTCCACCACGAGGAGTCTGCGGCACCCTTCGTCTTCCGGGTTGGCGCGGGCGAAGCCACCCATCTTGAACTCCCAGCCATTCCTGGGATGGGCTCCTGACCGGGCAGCTGTCGGTGATGTAGAACCCTAAACCCTGTTGCGAGAGCGTAAACCCTAAACCGTGAGGCATTGTTGCGTGCAGAGCTTAGCTCAAAAGACCCTAAAAATCTTAATTGTTCCTTTCTGGCGGGGCTGAAAACACCGAACACTACAACCCGAGATCCATTCCGATAAACTATGGGAGTTGGTTGAGACGAACTCTTCATCCAGGGCCTTAGGTCCCCCCTGTGAGGGTTTGGGGCTTGGGTTTTCGGGTTCTAGTCTCACATCACAGTTCAGGGGGGAAGGCCGAGGGCTTATGGTGTCTTGAAAGGGTATGAGCCTTAGTAAGGCCTCATTGTTTTTGTATGAGTTTTACAAGGATACAGGCTCAAGAACGGGTGAATGCGATCCAAGGCGGGCGGTGATCAGATTCCTGTTGTTACTTAATTAGAGCGGACAAAAACAAACGCATATACGCCGACGTTGACACTGAGTGCAACAATAGCAAGGAAACGCCAAGCAATGCACGCAGATGTAGTCTTGCGTGCGGAGATTAACTAAGAAACGGCGGTGGCAGTGCATCGGCAACGAAAGCGGTAGCTTCTGTATGTACGGCCGCTGCAAATGTCCATTCCCAAGACAGCAACTTCGGGTCATGTACCCTAAACCCTAAACCCTACATCCTAAAACCCTAAACCCTAAATCCTAAAACCCTAAACCCTAAACTCAAAACCCAAAATCCTAAAACCCTAAACCAACCCTAAACCCTAAACTCAAAACCCAAAATCCTAAAACCCTAAACCCTCAACCTCGAGCCGGCCATTCGAGGTGATTCCTGGGCTTGAGCTGGGAGTCAAGAAGATGTCAGCAACTCAGGAAGCAAGAAGCGGCCATTAGGGTTTAAATTACTATAGGTAGAGAGGTTTAGGGGTTTAGGGTTTTAGGGGTTAGGGTTTAGGGGTTAGGGTTTAGGGGTTTAGGGGCTACTGTAGCCCAGCAGTCTCACAGGAAGTGGAAGCATGGAGCTGCCCGTGCCAGAGGGTAGCCGGGGCCTGCGAGCTTGTGACCGTCAGTGAGAGCTAAGCCCAGCAGAGTACCCATAGTCTGAATTGTAACTATTTTCCCTGGTTCACCCAACTTTGGATGTAGGATCCTGTCCGGTAACCCCCAAAAAGAACCACAATGGAGACCATAGGTATGACTTTCCCCACAACCACCTTTGTTCATATCCTATTATCGCTAAGGCCCTTACTTCGGTCCCGACATGTTCATAACCTACACCAAAAACTGAATCTAGCCTCCGGCCACTAGAGCTCCTACCTAGATCCCGGCAGGTTAACAATATACACCCCCCTAACCATTGTCTAATTGTCTAGATAACCACGACCTCCAAAAAGCTGCAGATCCATTGTAGTTTGTAGGAATCGTTTAAAGGATCGGTAATCTAACCCGTACTGTAATTATTTCAGACCCCGGCCCAGATCTTAAAGCCTTTAGAAGCCCCTAAACCTTCAGCCCTAGACCCCCAAACTCCTAAACCCCGAAACCCTAAACCCCCAACCCCCTAAAGCCTAAAACCCCCACACACTGTTCCCCTAAATCCCCCAAAACCCTAAAACCCCTAAACCCCCCCTGCTTCGGTTCTTGGGACCTCCTGCTTACCGACCCGGAGCACTTCGGAGTTAGGTTTAGGGTTTAGGGTTTAGGGGCGGAGGGCTTCCTTTCCTGGTCCCAGGCTTTGGGGTTTTCGGTTTTGGGGGTAATTTCCTGGGCTTCCGGGTTTTCGGTGTTGGGGGTAATTTCCTAGGCTTCCGGGTTTTCGGTGTTGGGGGTAATTTCCTAGGCTTCCGGGTTTTCGGTTTTGGTGGTAACTGTTGTTGGTTGGGGTTTAGGGTTGATGGGTTTTGAGGCTGTGTAAGGCCCCATTGAAAGTGTCGATTGCCCACTTGGTTTCGCATTTAGGGCTTGTCGTCGTGTGTGTCGCCGAGGTCGGAGAGAAAGCACGGCTTCACATTCCCGCGGATCTGGCTTATGGCCACAAATCGGAGCTTGTGGAGGTGGCAGTTGTGAAGGACTCGGCTGCGACTGTGGCACCTGCAGTTTCGGGGGGTTTAAAGTTTTGGGTTTGGGGTGTTAGTTAGGTCGCTGTTCCCACTTCCACTTATTTCCAGCGACCTTCTTACATCTACAGCAGCTTTTGCCACTCAGGAGGCGGAAGAGGCCGGCAGCTTCTACTAAGTTAGTTAGGGCTTTAAAAATTAGAATAGGGATTTGGGGCCCATTGTACGATAAATACAATAAGGAACCCCCGGCAAAGTACATAATACTGTTGATGATAAAAATCCTGCATTTCCTTACGGACCCTAAACTATGGGATTTATGATATCTTCCTTATTATGGCATTATGGGTAGTGCAGGATTTATTTCATCAACCGTACTAAGGCAAAAATGTTAACTACTATCCGCCTAAGGTCGAACTCGAGGGGGAGGTGCCCTGAGTTTCCAGGAGTCGGGAGCTCCGGGCTCCGAACCCCATGTGGTCTTGCAGAAGTCAGCTGGTGTGTAGTGAACCTTGAGTACAGGTGAGTAGCTAATGTGTGTCCTTGGCTAATGTGCTGAGATGAACTGCCAAAGAGCTGTCGTTGAGACTGGAATCCTCGCTGTGGTACGTCCGAGAGTGAGTGCTTAAAGCAGCACTCAAGGCCCATAAGCTCAAACCTAAGTGGGTTTAGGGTGTATATAGGAGTTTCGGATTTAGGGGTCTAGGGTTAAGGGTTAAGGAATAGGGTCTAGGGGTTCCTGGTTTTTATAAAGAGGGTTTCGACGGCAGTCGCCATGCCGTACTGATCCCTTAGGCCCCAGCTCTCTCCTGATCTAGGGGCCTTAAGAAGTACCTACATTCTTTTTGGGGTTCCTTTTTATGATTAAAGAATAACGGGCCCCAAAACCATATGTTGATTATTAAGGCCCCTATATTATATATCTTAAATTCGAACAAACGTTTGTTCGATATGGAACGCCTGTGAATGGGACCACTAAGCCCAGTCCTCGAATTTCAGCAAGCCAGGGGCCCTCAATTCATAGCCGAATCCTGCTCATAAGCAGACTGAAGTGACACTTTTTCTTGTATTTGTTTTCAACGCCATCTGGCTTAGTAACACTTGTCTTGGTTTTTGCTTTCAAGAGAAATGCCATCTGGCTTAGTAGCGGCTCTTCACCTCAAAATTCGGCGAGGATGTCATCTTCGACGTGGAGCTTTTGGATATCCAGCAAGACAGCTCCGGGCCGTGAACTCCTAGGGCCCTAGTATCGGGGCCTGAATAAATAGAACGGGGTTTGGGGGTATATTATGCTGCAACTATAAGAAGGAACCCCAACATAGTATTGGCCCCTATATTGGAGTGATTCAAGTGCACAGGTCATAAAGGGGGCTTGCGATTTTACGGCTTGATGTTACGTGGTTCCAAGACAGCCGACATAGACCATCCCGGGCCATGCCTAAGAGGGTTTAAGCTTAGAATACTTAGGGCTCGTGGCAGGGTTCCTTCAAACCCGGAGGCAACAGACATTGATGCAGCGGCCAAAAAAAGGTTCCTGAGAACTGCATGTTGTTGTGTAGAATGTCCTTCTTCGGGGATCTTTCAGCAGTGCCGATCTCCTTCTGCAAGTATTTTCTGCCCAAGCTGAAATCCGGCTGGTTGAGTTTCAATTCTTTGGGCGCTGACTCTCGTCTATTGTTTCTTGCTTGCCGGGCTGCTCGGCTTTGAACCGCCAAGCCTTAAGTAAGCCATAGCTGCAGCTTGGACTCATGATCTTTGTGTCTCTCTACATCCCAGCCCTAAGCCCGAAACCCTAAACCGCACTGACTGATGATTTCCGCGCGACGGCCGCAGGAAGACCTTGCAAGTTATATATGTCCAAAGGATGATATCTTGACTATGGGCTAGTGGGCTCTCTGGTCCTGGTCTCTAAGAGCATAATGCAAGAAGCGGCTGATGTCTACGGGTCCACTCTTTCAGCCCTCGTCTGAGGCTTGAACACCGACTGAAGTGATTTGAGGTGATTAAAGGCTAAGCCCAGAACCTCGAAACCCTGCACCCCGAAGTAGAAGTTCACACGCCCTAAACGCCGAATATAAGAATTGGCAATGCGACTCTGGCTGATGAGTAGTGGCGAAAGCACTTCAACAGAGATGAGTCGTCGTTATAGTGTTGAGCCATTTGAGCCTGAACCCTCGACTATACCATGTTGACCCTAAGCCTTGCTCGCACATGCTCCTGGCCGACACAACTTCGGTTGGTACGCAGGCTCGAGGTCTAGAAAAAGATCGTTAGCACCCAAAACCGTGAAAAGCGAAGCCTTTACAGGTGTCGCACGAACACCTGCCAAGAAATGGCCACTAGTTGAGGTCGGGGTTTCGGGTTCAGGATCTTCTGCGCCTACACCCCAAACCCCAAAGCCGAAAACCCTTCCACCGAGCCTCACAAAGCCTCCACAAAGCCACGTTGCAGCCCCAAGCCCCAAAAACACTCAAAAGCCCTTGAAATCCACAGACAGGAAGTGCCATGTAACATTGGAAATAAACGGATAAATCCTCCACTCTTGATCCCACACCTCCTAACCCAAAGCTGTTTCCCGACCTTCTGTGAGCCATTGTTTCGACCCGAGCGGCGAGAGTCCGGCCGGACTGCCTCCATGAGCAAGTCGGGCGAGGACGGGATTCAGGTTTGGGGAGATTCCTGTGTCAAAATTAGGGTGCCTTCTTGGGTCCCTATTATAATACGGCACCTAGCATTTAGGGCACCCCAAAAAGGGACCCTAATTTTGACAACCACCCATGTGAATCATGTTAGCAGAAGTATAGGAGCAACTTGTATTGTTCGGATTGTGTGGGGGTGCAGAGTCTTGGCAAACGCTAAACCTCTATGGGCCAAACTCTGAATGGACATCTGTCAACTGCAAACAAAGCTGCAGGGGCTTCCTCACACCTTCGAAGCCCCATACAGAACAGCTTAATCAAGCCCGTCACCTGTAGCCAAACTCATACAGACCTTTATTATTGCGACCTACCTTACGTTAGAAGCCTTACAGTTTTAATACCTGACCCCAGGCCCTAAACCATGCGAGAGGGACAAAAAAACCCTGAGACTACTTGGGCCCACGCCTGCTTTCACAGGACGACATTTGCCCAATTTGCCTGGAAGATGAGCACCTTGGACTGCACTCTCATCACTTACAGGAAGCTGCATGGTAACATATCTCCCTGACCAGTCTACGTGGCTAGGAGCATCTTCCCGTCTGCTCCGTCCCGAACTAGCTACTCCAAACCTGAGATTCCTGAACCCTGAGACCCCGCAAACCCTGAACCCTTCCTTGATTTCTAGACCCCAAGGGCCCAAGGTATGAACTGCATTGTAAGGACATGTCAGCTTGGCCCCGGGAAGATCGACGGTTGACCAACCCCTAAAAGCCCACACCCTGAGCCCAAAACCCGAGAAGCCCTGAGGGAAGAGATGCAAGGCACCGCGTCGGAAGAACATCCTTACATCCTAAAAGTCCGAAATCACCAGATCCTTTGACGCCAGCGTTTTTTGAGGAGCCCGAACAATCACGCGATTGGCTTTGGGCCTTTCCGCTTAGGGCTTTTGGGATCTAGCGTTGGGGACCTGATGTTCGAGGTAGAAGGTTACGAACTGCTTACCTTTGGTTATTAGGGAATGGAGGAATGCGGTACAATTATAACAACTATAACTAATATTTCTACCATTCTTCCATTCCTTACTATCCAAAGGTAAGACTGTTGCATAAGCGAAAGCTCCTCTCCGCCGACTGCTTGAAACCGATAGCCACATGCAGCATCCTTTTTCGCCGCGGCCAGGCCAACACAACCAGTGGTATGTCCGTGCCCAGGATCCTTGTCCTCTGATTGTTGTAGCCATGCGGTTGCCTCATGATATGTATTAGCAGTGGTTTTGCCTTTGTTGAGTGTGAGTGTGGTGATATTGTCTTTCTATGTCATGTCTTGCTTTGTCTGGGTGGAGAGTTGGATTTTGGGCTTCGGGCATTCGGGTTCCTTGTGCCATGCTTTTTTCCGGGTGGGGTCGTCGGGTCAGGGGTGAAGGTTGGTGTTCGTACTGGTCGGGAGAATGCCATGCCACATGGATTGGGGTTTACGGCTCCAATGTCTCCGCTTTGGCAGCAGGGAAGAAGCGGCAAAGAACAGGAGAGGAAGAGAGAGCAAATGTATAAGGTTGGGATACCCGGCAATCTTTTCGGAGAGCTTTCCACTGCCCTCATCCCGGCATTAATGTTGCACCTCGGGACCTCATAACTTAGAACAGTGTGTTCGGAGGTGTAGCACAGTACTTGGATAGGACCGTGAGCCAATGTGACTCGACAGTCAAAGGCACAAAGTCCGAAAGTGTCACCACTTAGAAAGGGGTTGAAACGCTGTCGAGCTCAGAGCCCTTAACTGGATTATTGCTAAGGGATTTAATTCAAGTTACCATAATAAAGAAACCAGATTATTTACTATAGATCCGTATTGTGGTCATTTAGATTAAAATTACATTCCTTGACAGGAACCCAATCCAAACCCAACCTTGGCCGCCTCAACTGCGAAGTCCTTCTTCCGGAGCTCTGCGAGCCTCCTTGCAATCACACCGCAAACCCTGAACCTGGGGTGGGACATTGAAAAGCTGCAATACCCAAAAACCCTGAACCCCACGACTGCTGACGCTTAAATCCTCAAAAGCTCAGAAATCCAAAACACCGGGAGTCACACCTCTCTGCCCGACGCCCTAAAACATAAACCCTGAAAGACAGAAGCACCAAGCTCGCCTGAAAGGAGCCCCCTAACTCTTGCAGGATTCCTTAAAGTAGCCCTGAAGAGGAACCCCCACCCCCTTGGATACCGTATAAGATCCCTTACAGAAACTCCTACAAGGAGCCCAGACAAACCTTCTTCCCCGAGCTTTTTGAGGCCACCATGTCTTTTGCAACGATTGCCTGGCCGCCTCCAAAGCTTTGAGCTGCCCTTTATGTAGGACTGAGGGTGTCGGGTTGCAATGGACAATCACTATGGTTCTCGATGTCTAAGGACGAGCCAGTAGCAAGCTGTCCGGTTAAAGCTCCATCTTAGAATCTAAATTCATTTTTGGAGCCCTGTACTTGAGTATAAGAAAACCAAAACAGGAACGACAGTGAACGACGACGTAGGCCATAAGGAGGGCGAAGAGAGATGGGGCATGCCATCGGTGTTCATAAGCCTCCTGGGTGCGTGTCGGCATGTGATATACGGGCCTGAGTGCCAAGACTATTCCTCACGGTTCCCTTTATGAGTAAAGGCCATAGTATACCCTCAAATACCTATTCTAATCATTAAGTTCCAGTGAGTTGGGGCGAAGTGTTGCGACCAAGTCCTTTTGAGCACGTCGAGAGCAGGAAATGGTCGTTGTCCTAAGTCCTAAGTACATACAAGCCTCGACCCTTACAGAAGAGCCAACACCCCCAGACAACCCGAAACTCTAGATCTCACGAATTTTAAACCAATAAGCAATAAATCCTAAATCCCACACCCTGAACCCTTTACCCGAAACCCCGAACCCTGAAAACAAAGCTCCAACCCCCCTTGCTTCGGATTCCTAAACCACAGACCCTGAACCCTTTACCCTAAACCCGAAACCCCAAACCCTAAACCTCCTTACTTCCTGGACGAAGGGCAGACGTAAAAAGGAGCTCAAAAAAAAACCTCCTTACTTCGGAGGAATAAATCCGAGCCAGTCGTCCGCTTCCTCTTTGGCCTCCAGCGGCCTGGACAAGGCCGAGAAGCCACAGAGCTCCGACCCTCCAAAATCCTGCAAAAAGGGGAATATACCTTAAAATATAGAAGAATCCCATATATGAATTAAGGTATATTGCTTAATCATAATGACATCTGGGAATATGCCTTGACTCATATATGGGATCCTACTATATTTTTAAGGTATGTATATTTATCCTAGGGATTTTGGAAGGACTGGGTCCCTTGGGTTCTTTTTTTGCGCGTCCGATCTTTGCCGCACAGGGCGTAAGAGTCGAAGGCATTGCAACAGGATTCAGGGTTTGAGGGTTTAGGGTTTAGGGTTGGCTAGACTTGAGTCCAGTGGCAAAAAGGGTTTAATTTACTTTTCGGGATATAATTTTAAGTTGCCATGGTGAAAAATCCCATATTATTTACGAAAGATCCCGATTACTCAGCAACGCGCCTTTGGGTTTAGGGAATACGTCACGGCGCGTGCTTGGCTAATGCCTAATAATTTATAATAGAGCTCAGTTCAACCAGTCGGTTTCACACGTTTTGAGACATCATTTCTCTTGCCTTAGCCTCAGACGGGCTTGCCTGCCGAGGTCGCCTGCTTCCAGCAGAGCAGGTTAGGGACCCAACAAGACATAGGCATAAGCATTTCACGGGGATATCCCTACCTTAGTGGGCTTCGCCCACATCGGCGTCCGAGCCCAGCTTTGGCCATGCTGTTGGTCTTGCAGGTCAACTGGAGTGGATGATCGACCAGTTGATGGAATCAGCGTTGCTTGGCAGCTGTTCCACCTCCGCCGGGGTTTCGGGTGCAGTGGGGTTAGAACTGAAAATATTCAGAAACCCTCAACGCAACCTGAGGCCCAATTGGCCAAACCTTTAATTACGCGCCCTAAACTCTAACTTCGCAATCTGCTATATACCTAAGCCGCCAGTCCCCGTCAAACCTTCAAAAGCTAGTCCGCTAATTAAGCCCTTAAATGTCTTAAATCCCTAAAGCCGCAGCACGAAGCCTGAAATGGTTCAGGGTTTTGGGCAGCTTCGGGCTTAGGCTCCAGGTTATATACTATGGTTTAGAAGCTGCCCCCACCCTGTAATAGCGGTATACTAGGAATATAATAGGGCCCTAATATAATATTAATATAATCCTTATGGTCACTATTACAGGGTGGGGGCAGCTTCTAAACTATGGTCCAGGGTTGGGTCCATTCACACTGGTCGAAGTATTCCAGATGCAAGCACGCCAGTAGAGGATTGTAATTACGATGCAATCTGCGAAGTGGGTGTGAGAGAAGCAGCCTACGACCCGCAAACCGAAGAAGTCCTGATACATCAGCAAATGCAGTACACCACATTATCAGTACAATAACCCTACCGTCTTTCGATCTACCGAGGCTACAGGGGAATCTGCAAATACTGCAGATCCTCGTAGAGTGGAGCTGCCCTGTGAACATCGTGGCAGGGGCCCCGGTCCTTCAATATTTCAGGGTTTTAGGGTTTAGGGTTAAGGGGTCCAATGTAGAAGCTTGAGTGCTTAGTAAGTACCGCTACTCGCAGACAGTACCAGTCCATAAATATACGCGTACTATACTCCTACACTCCCAAACCAAAATTTTCATGCTTTGCGCACCTATATTTGGGCTTTGAAGGTAAGCCCTCTTAGTACCGGAATTTCTCAAGATTAGGGGCGCCTTGCAAATTTCAACGGAAGGATCCGATGCTATTCGCCTTAGCATTGATTGGGTACCGTGGTCTGGAACAGCTCCCTAAACCCTGAAATCGAAGTTTGAACCCAAACCTCAAATCCTCAACCTCAGCACCCCAAGCAAAATTACAACCTCTCTGCAAACCCAAATCTGAGCTTTACGAAGCAACATAAACAAAAAACACTGAATCCTCAGACCACAGGCCCTAAACCGCAAACGATATTTTTTAAAGCCTCGCACCTACAAAGCCTTCCATTCAAAACATGCCCGAATCGCACCCCGATGTTCTTGGTTCCTCACCGCCCTAAACCCTAAGCCCCTAAATCCTCCTCGATGCTCTTGCCTTCTCACTTACCTTTGGTTAGTAGGGAATGGAAGAATGGTAGTAATAGTAGTTATAATTGTACCCCATTCCTCCATTCCCTACTAACCAAAGGTAAGCTCACGGCCTTTTGCAGAGGATCGGGAGCTCCAGCCACTCCATTTGGCCTCCCAGGAGTGATCCGGGCAACGACGAGCGAATTCGGGGGCTTGGGTTGATATGAGTATGTGTGTGTGTGTACATACATACATACATACATACATACATACATACATACATACATACATACACATATATACATATATATATATATATATATTAGTTAGTAACAATAATAGCAATGATAATGATAATAGCAATAATAGTAGTAGGAACAATAAGTATATCAATTAACATATATATATATATGTTTAAATATACTTGTACATACAAATCTGTAAATTATGTGTGTATCCGTACGTATCAGTACGGTTTACGCCTAGGGTGTTATTTTGTGTATACACCTACATTATGCCACACGCTATATACACATATGTTTAAATATTTATAATTATATATTTATATATTATGTGTATACATATATATATATATATATATATATATATATATATATACACATAAGCACACACACACATGATGCAATGGCCCTTTGTGATTTTGATTCACCCTAGTCCATAAGCTTCCAAAACCCAAAATGCCACCCTTTGGTGGGTGCGCCTTCTGGAATTATGGTGGGGTATCCTCAACCCTGAATCCTAAACCAGGCAAGATGGACTCTCACGCTTTACTCCGAGGGCTTCCTAGTTGCGAGGTTCCGCCTTTGTTCCCGAAGCTTGAAATCGTCAAACCGTAGAGTTTCCTGTTGCCCGAATCTTGTGTTCATAACCCTAGACCCTGTCCTGGTTGCCCAAACATTGTCATCATAAGAATCATAACCCTAAGCCCGAGACCCTGAGCTGTGCCGACCCCAGCCAACCTCGCCGGCACCGAGTTGCGAGAGTCCAAACCCTGAGGTCTAGATCCGAGATCCGGGGGAATTGAGGGCCTCAATCCCCAAATCTTCCCGCTTGACGCAAATTTGACCAGAAAAGTCTTAATTCAGAAGCTTGAAGAATTACCCATACGCATAACTGAGGGTTCCTCATTCCGACCGTAATAGCCCTATTCTTAGTATTACGGCCCCTACATTACCCAGGAGGGCCACAAAGAGATCGTGCAGTTCCTCGTGGAATCACGGGCGGATGCATCCAAGCTCTCATTTCAGAGGTTCAGGACTTTTAGGGTTTCGGGTGAGAGTCGCACTTTAGCAAGGGTTTCTTACAATGGAAGTGTTCCCAGCTCCGTTCCTGAAGGCCTCAGGAGTTGTTGCGGGCATGGCTGACGGTTTCGGGCTCAGGGTTGTTTATTGGGTTCAGGGTTGATGAAGGTTGAGGCGCAAGGCGTGCGATTTAGGGCTAGTTTTGGATGTCGGTGTGGTTGCGAAACCTCGGCACTTCACTGGACAGCAAGACTTTGAAGCCTAAAGCAAGCATCAAGCATCAAACGCAGGCAGAACCAATGCACGAGAATCCCTAGACCTCACCCATCAGTTTCGCTAGCTGGGAATCCCGAGCAGGAGGTCCGATAACCTAAGCTCCTAAACCAGTCATCTCCAATGTTTTTTGGCGGTTATGTTATTTGCAGTAAACCATACCCGAATTTCCTGTTCTAATTATATACTAAAAGGCCCCTATAAGATCAGAGGTTCCGTTGTTTCGGGAGCGCTCCCCAGTCGCTAGTTAGCGCATAAGTGGTAGGTGACAGCACCCTTATGCAGTAAGAGTCTATGATAGGGCTACTATCAAGGTCCGAATATATATCTATATTATGAATATTATTCAACTATTACTGAGTGGGGGCCGTACCCAAAATAAGTAGTAGGTTACAGCCCTTATGCAAGCAACCATGGAGCAGTAAGCCATCATGTCGGCGACTGGGCTTCTAGGGAGGACCTAGCAAATTTCCGAGCCGCAGAGCCAGAGCCCTAAACCCTAAACCATAAACCAAACAAAAATAACCTAAACCCTAAACCCAAAAGACGGAGGGCAATCTTCCACGCCACACTCCCCGGTCCTGAAGGTTGAGACAGTTGATAAAGGAGACGAATCCCAGGCTTGGATCAGAGGGGCTCTGGTCGACCGTAAGGGGGTCTGGAGCTCAAGGCTTGTATTCTGCTTACTTCCCAAACACCGCACCTTTAAACTTTTTGGGTTCTTACAGTTTAGTAGGAATCGGAAAGTTTAACCTTATATTTCTGTGCCTTATTGGGGTTACTTTGTCACCTCGTCTGGCGGATGGGGTACTAGCTGCCAGAACCTCCCAGCCAGGGTCCAGAGTTCAGGGTGCAAGGTTGACTTCGGCGGGCTTGGATTCTGGCTTACTTAGAGGATCATGGGACTTGGTAAGTAGGTTATAATTGGGGTTATAAGTCCCCTAAGTGGGGTTATCCTACTTATATCCTACTTATAACCTTACTTACTAAGTCCCATGAGCCTTCAAGTAGAGGCCGACATGGAGGTTTGGCGCTCTCTTGCAGTTCGGGTTGACAGCAACTGGCATTCGGAGCCATGCCCTGGCACCATGAAGCCCAAGACCTCTCCAAACCGGGCTCTGCCTGCAAGCGGCCCCTAACCCCTAAGCCCTAAGCCGCCTAGACCGATAGCTCTTCGACTCCCGCGACTCTCCAAAATTAGTACGTAATTCCCCGAGGCGCCGCCAAAAAGAGGCCCCAAAAAAGATTGGGATCCGAGGATCTTCACTTCAAGGGCCACTGCATAGACACCGCAAATCCTCAACCTGCGGCCCCGAAACCCCAAACCCTATAAACCCTGCACCCCAAAACGCTAAACCCTATAAGCCCTATAAGCCCTAAACCCTACGAGCCCTAAACTCTAAAACCCGAAAAACCCTAAGAGCCCTAAACCCGAAAACCCTAGAAGCCCCAAACAGGGCGCGGCGCCACTGTCTTTGGCAGCCTTTGAAGGCTCGCGGACCTCGTCTCTTTAGGGGCCTTAGGGGTTTGGGGTTTTAGGGTTTAGGGTTTGAGGTAGATTGTCTCACGTGGGACCATCTGTGTCCTGCAACCGGGCTTGACGTTTCGAATGCCTGGGAGGGAGAGAGAGGGTTTGAGGTAAAGTTTGGGGTTTAGGGGTTTATTTTAGTGTTTAGGGTTTGGGGTTTTAAGGTTCAGGGTTTGGGGTTTAGGGTTTAGGGCCAGGGTGTTGGGGCCTAAATATGGTTACAGTTATCAATACTATATTGGGGATTGCATATGAACTATATTAAAAGCATAATATTGCACCAAGCCCTAGTCTAAATTACCAAGGCCCCGAATAGGTGTTAAATTAAATGGGGCTTTGACGTGATGGTTGATCAACGGGGTTTCGTTTCTCCTTTGATCCAAAGCTCAAGGTTCCAGCAATTTGGGCTTTGGAGCCTTTTTAGGGTTCCGCTCGCGTGTCGAGAGTGAAGCTATGGGGGTTTGGGGCTTTAGGGAGATTCAGAGAGATTGTAGTGATCGGGCGAAGACTCAGCTTCCTGGAGCTTTCTCGGCTTTCCTGAGTTTTCAGTGAAACAGCTTTTCGGCACATCTGGAGCATAGAGCGAGTGTTTCTAGAGTTGAGTTTTGCGCAGGTTGCTTGCGACAGGATCTGGTCTAGGAGGAGGTCGTAGGCTCTAAAGGGCCGAAGTACCCCAGCAATTCGGTATGTGGCTTAGGAGAGGGGTGCCCGACTCGGAATCCCATGGTCCCGAAAAGTAGGACTGTAGGCCCCGGAATCTACACTCCAAATGATTTTTCTGGCAGCTGAAACCCTCTGGTGTAGGTACTTGGACCCTGCTTTTATGCCATAAACCCCAAAGCCTGGGGTGAACCTTCAGTGCGGCCATCAGGGCATCTGGAGATTGTGCAGTACCTCGCCGAGAACCGCACCTCGACAGAAAGAGGAGGATTTGAGTTACGGATTTAGGGCTCAGGGTTGTTGTTCATGGTGCCAGGCTGGAGATATGTGAGTGTTAAGTTTTGGCGGTGTAGGGACTGCAGAGAGGATGTGCTGAAAACGGCTTACTTGTAGTCCCAATTCCAGTACAATTGTTGTTGCTTTATCTTGCTACAGAATCCAACACTACGTGTTTTGTGTTAGCCAAGAAAGGAGCTACAATGAAGACAACAGTGAATAAAGCATGCATGGTAACATGGCGTGTCGGCTTGATGTTCGGGGATCTGCTGGATAACAAGATTGGAGGTTGCTGGTGTTGTGTCCTAGGATCGTTTTGCAGGGGATGGAACATTGATGCTAGAATGCAGCACTCCATAGACTCCATATGCTCTGATGTATGGTTGTCATGCAGAAGCGTAAATCCTGCAAGTGTGCTCCCTTTCCTTGTCATTAGAACCTCTAGACGCCAGAGGTCTTGTGACCCAAGCTCTCGACGAAACCATTTCACGAGCCTGACACGTTTGCCTGCGACATGACTAACACCTCGTGGAAGTCACAGCCTCCCCGTTTCGTATGTCTTGCCTTGCCGAAGCCATGCGCCGTCAACGAGAAGTCAAAGCCATAGGAAAAACAGCACTAGTAGCCAAGACTGTAGCTTGTGTCGTACTAGAACTGATGCTGCAAGTCATACGCAGTTCGGGTTCGAAGGCATTGGGTTTAAGCATTGTGGCAGTGAGACACCTGGAAGCAACCTTTTGTCGAGAAATGTCAATCTCGAGCGAGGAAACGCCTGCTGTTTGAGATGTAATTTGGTGTCAAGCTAAGAGTACTGTCTGCTAGATTAATCCCTACACCCTCAAGCCTTACAGCCCGAAGTCCTAAATTTAATAAGGACCTACAGCCCAAGCGTCTTCGGTTTGGGGGGTGCAAAGGTTAGGGACCCAAGCCGGCGGCTCAAGAATCAGCAGTGATATGCCTACCGAGGGAAAAATTACCTCTATGTATGCCTCTCAAAAACCAGGTGTGTTGGGACCCTCCACGATCCCTGCGAGTACGTAGTTGGGTTTCTGGGTGCTAAACTCTGGACGGTGTGCTTGCCTGTCTCTTTGAGGGTGTGTGTGTGTGTGTCTATATATATATATATATATATCGCTGCCCTATCCTTGCAGCCTTACAGGCTGCATGGTTGTGTTGACACGACAAGACAGAGGAAAGCTTGTGTTTCTTCAATCGAAGACAAGATGTTTTTTTTGCTTAGTTCTTCAAATGCAACCTTTTTGGATCGGGGGCTAGGAGAGTTGCCGTGAAGCGAGGTGCCAGGCTGGACCAATTTGATGGCGACTGCCTCACGTGTCTCGGTTAGATTACGAACAGAATAAGCAGCGCGGTTTATCTCGTTGTGCTGATGTCGGTATATGTCCGTGCTGGTGACGAAGGGGTCCTGGTGTTGCTGGTGACACAGACTGCTGCAGCACCCAAGCTGGTGACATTCACGGTGATCACACCGGTGATGGACCGGGTTGTGGTGAGGCTGACTGCTTTTGTGCTTGTAAATGCCACAGGAATGGCATAACAGCAGTATCACTAGTCAGCAGATATGTCATTGTCATCGGTAATGTCTTCAGAATACCCGTTCAGACTTTATGCCATCGCCTCCCGAGTGTGCAGCAGAGCGGTTCAGGGTTACCGTGAAACCTGGAAGCCTTGCAAAGGCCCTTCATGGCGGCCTGTAGTGGTGGCCATGTCGAGGTAGCGCGCTTCCTGCTGCTTGTCCTTTCAAAGCTAAGGGCCCTTTAATAGAGCCCTTGTGGTCCCTATCGTGGGTATTTGAGGTATAGAGGGTAGTTGGGGGTGTAGGTAGGTCTGAGTGTAGGATTAGGTTAAGGGCTTCAAGGTTTTGGGCTTGGTGCACAGGTTTTGTTCAGTTTGTTCTGGCTAGGGTTCAGGCGTCACCGTGCTGACTGGCAGGGCGTAGTTAGCTTTTGCACTGGGTTTGCAGGGCTATATGCGTCAGTGAGGGGGTTCTACGAATTACTACTGGTAATTTTGCCGCATTATCGCCCCTACAGTAGTCACAGCAATATATATATATATACATACATACATGCTAGACCCTCTGGATGCAACGGCAGGGAGAGAGAAAGATATGTATATATATATATATATACATATACCCAAAGCTTTGTCTAAAACACTATAAGCTCGAAACCGTTTATCAATGCCCCTATCTGGCATTTCCAGCAGTCTGTAGACTTTAGGTTTCTGAGCGGGCTAAAGGGTTTGGGGTTTAGGGTTAAGGTTTAGGGTTTATCTGTTAGGGTTTGGGGTTAAAAGCTCTGGGGTTTAGGCTTGCAGGTTTTAAGGTGTTGGGGCTTACCGGTCTTCTATCAGGGTTCCTTCACGGGGCCCCAGAATGAAGGGTTCTACCAGGGATTTTCTGGACATACACGCCGCATCCCCTACAGGCGCCTTTAAAGATCAAAAAACCATAAGTCTGCCATAAGGGTTTAGGGTTTAGGGTTTCATAATATGTTACCTGGACCCTAAGGAACTAACCTCCTTTAGGGTTCCCTAATATGATTTCTTTATATATGCCCTTGAAAGGGAGGTTATTTGGGGTTTAGGTAGCCCCAGGCCCTAAACCCCTGGTTTTCGTCGCCGCCACAGCCTTTCAATAACCAAGCTTCACATCGTCAAGAGCAGACCTCGAAGCATAGGCCTCGCCTCAATTGTCCGAGTGTGAGCGCCGCAACCCCTAAGGCCCAAAACCCTGGCAAGAAGTCCTAAAACCCTGAACCCTTAAACCCTATAAATCCTAAACCCTAAACCCTGAACCCCTAAATCCCTAAACCCTAAACCCCTAAACCCCTAAACCCTGAACCCCTATAAACGTTTGAACCCTAAACCCGGAGATCTTCTGAGTCGGATCTCAGGCTCCAGGCAAACTCGGACCCCTGCAAGTGCAGCTTCTGGGGGTTCACTGCCTTGCCTCTTGGCTTTTGGGGTTTAGGCTTTAGGCTTTCTGAGTGATTACGGCTTCTTTGCCATAGTTGGGTAATATTTTAGTTTTGGAGGCACTTTATCCCCGAGAGAGAGAGAGAGAGAGAGAGAGAGAGAGAGAGAGAGCAGAAATTTGGATGTTGAGTGTTATCCCAACCATCGGCTTTCGGGTTTAGGTCTAGTTTGGGGTTGAAGGTTTATGACTATGCTTGCTGTTGCTCTAGCCTTTCTCGCGGCAGTTTCGAGCACAGCTCCCTTGTTGCACTTGGCTTTGCGTTATGCGAAACAGACCCAGCAAGGCAACAACGTCAGCTGCTGCAGCTACTACAGCAAAGTGCATTTCAGGCCTCAATACGGCACCACTTAAAGATCTCACAAAATTTGTCGTTGCTCATTTTTGTAGACCACATAAGGGTCTCACTAATTTTTTCGTCATGCGAAAGCTGGACCGGAGAACCAGGTCCCTCCTCGTCCGTGAGATCTTTATGTGGATATTTCCTTGTGTGCCCAGCTTGCTTTCTAGCATTGCTGTCACCACAATTCTTCTTAACTTCTGACATCGCACGAGGCCAAGTTCCTGGTTGAAGCTTCCTCAGGCATTTAAATTTCAGGTGAAGCTTGCAGCCGCAAGTACTCATGTTCTATCGGGCTCTGGCGTTGGTCTTCGAGCTAGTGCTGGCCTTTGCGGCTCAGCCTGCCAGCTAGCAGTCACAGACGAAGAAAGAAGATCCCAACACGAGTTTGAAAGCCCACTATCGCAACAAAGACTTTCCTGTGCCAGCAGATCTCAGGCACATTGCGGTCGAAGACTTGAGCACTGAGGCTTAGAGTTGCAGGGCTGACAAGTCGGACATGAGAACGCAAGCATGAAGGTGGACGGAGGAGAATGCCTATGTTGTTTTCGGCGTGGAAAGGATGAGTATACCACTTCTAGGATAGGTCTATTCATTGTTGGCGCTGCAGGGTGAATGTGTGATGCGGCATCGGAGATCGATATGTTACGCGTGCAGCTGGCATTAGGAAAGCTTGATCTTCGAGAATCTGCCCTTCGAGACCAGAAGCCTCATAAAGCCTATCGAAGCTCCACTCACGCAACGCGGAGGTGTGTGAGTGGCTGCTGCATGAAGCAAGAGGGGTGGTGGTGAATGCGCCATGGCGGGATTCAGAACTCCAAGGACCTAAACCCAAACCCCTATACACCCTAAACCCTGGAGCTGTGTGCAGAGGCCCCTCCTTCGCAATCTCCAGTACAGCAGGGCCCACATCAAGCGACTTGCGAACAGCATAGGTCACTTCGCAATGCCGAGGGATGCAGGATCTTCGCAAAAGCGACTGTAGTTGAATTTTGAGGTGTTCTGTACTGGACTCACGCTGTTAGTTCCAAGGTGTAGGGTTTCATCTTCATGTCTGACTTCCAGGCATAGAGAACATAGAGACCCATCGCGCCATAAATCGCCTTGAGCATGTTGTTCCTCAAACCTCAAGGGGCCAAAGAGCGAGCCTCCAAGCCCGAAATCAAGGACAGTGATGTCTTGGGAGCACAAAAGGGTAGAGAGGTCAAGCAGCCTACCGTGCTCCGATGGATATCTGCATAAACGAACGGTGGAAGACCTAATCGCAGCCGTTGGAAAGAGTCCTTAACACATATATGTACACACATAAGCCGGTTCTTAGTCTTTATACTTTTTCACAAACTCCGTACAACCTTAACATCCTTCACGGCGAATCCCAGAACCTTCTAGAAGCATTTCGAAGCTCTCATAGAACCCTGGTAAAGGGAACTCCAGAAAGTTGGAATATGGATTAATGGTAGGATCCCCTATAATTTACCTTAAAGGGCTTACGAGAATGATATTCCAACTTTCTGGCTTCTACTGTAAGGGAATACTTTGAGAGCCGCTGGACCTTCTCATGGAGTCCGAAGGCGATGGCTCAGTATGATGAGACGATTCTGCACATCGCCGGGAGGGTGGACCACTGGGAGGTCGCTTGATTAGGGCCCCAAAAAAGCACATAAGCAAAAATTAGGATAGGGATATCCCATATAAATCCCCTTATAATAAAGCCCAAGAAGGTAGGGATATCCCCATGAAATGCTTATGCTTATGTGCTTTTTTGGGTCCCTATTGATAGGACGGAGCAAGTTTTGGGAGTTCTTTCCACGTTGGCAGCTTGGTGCATATGTTCCTTTCCCTTAAGGGCCTCATGGAGGTACTTCTTCAAAGGCATTTTGCAGGGGCAGTGAGACGATAACACAGATGTTTGGTTCGGGGCTTGGGGTTGAAGCCCACATATCGGGGCCAGAAGCCCTCATTTCGACGTTAGGGTTTCAAGCTTCGGGGGCGGGGGGGGGGAGGGGGCAAGATGTCCATAAGTCCCAAGCCGAGTTTGTGTTCAACACCACAAGAAGCCTGAACAAAAGCATTGCCAAACCGTGCAAAGCTTGCATGACATGTGATGAAGCGATAGGTCAGTGGGATCAGGTTGGGTCTAAATAGCCATGTCCCATGACCCGGTAGTGAACGGAGCAGGTTGGAGCGTTTGTAGATTCAGGTTTTGTAGGGATCAGGGCTTCAGGTTTCGGGTATTTGTTTTTCTTCAGTTTTAGGGTGCTTCTTTGGAACTTTCGAAACATGACGGTCTTCCCTTGATCGTCCAGGTTGCACGTCCCAGCAGGAATTAGGCAACTTGTGTCTGAGGAACGGGTACGTTCTATAGGGGCTGAAATATTTACTAACATTATTTTGAGGGGTTTCTTATTGTAATTAAAGTATAATGGGCCTCAAAACCCTATTCTTCTAATTATTACGGGCCCCTATCGTACCCTGAACTCGCTCAGGCAAGCTGGGGGTTAGCCTGAGCCCTCAACTCTGGAATCCCATTCTAAATGCCATTGAACTTCGATCAACTGAGATCCTGAGAAGCCCACCGAACCTATCCAAAAAGCCCAGTGCAATCCTTGAAGATGAGTCCGAAAGGCATCCGAGACACAAGTCCCCCGTTAGGTGGCATGCGCACAGAAACAAAGATCAAATGCTACAACAAGACGCGTCATAGACCCGGACCAAGACTGTGCGCGCCATGTAAGAATGCTTCAGCTTGACTCTAACAGGACACCCAAACCCAAATTGTTTTTGACCCACGCCATAAATCAATTCTATAGGTCTAAACCCTCAATGTTTAAGACCGTGCAGTTGGAAAAGGGCACTTGGAAAATGAAATCAACAAAGAAAAACTAAACTTAACAGAAAGAACATCAGAGCCTCAATCGTCCTCGGCCCTATCAGGTCATTGACTTCATGCAGACACCCTTGGGCCAAGCCTTGGTAGATGCAAGGACCACGACAGGCACGCACAGTTGGGGTCCGAGGACAGATCGTGAAAACACGCCTCGGAGCACTAGAGCCAAAAGAAGGGGGCCGAAATAGTTGCGAAGATTGTTCTTTGGGTTCCTTACTTTACTACTACACTCATTATTAACATACCCCAGTGCCCTATTGAAACTATTCACTTGTATTGGTGTGTAAAGGGGTTTGGAAGGAGGGCCTTGTGCCTTCCGAAGATCATGAACCATGGTAGGCTGATACATGAGCGAATATCGTAGCCTGGGTTGCTTGCATAGATTGGCGTGCCCCTATACCCTGAACCCGCTCTTGCTCCTGCAAGCTTGGTACCCAGCTGGATAGCCCTAAATAGACGGCGGCCGACAACTCGAAAAAGCTTGGGGCTATGGGCGAAAGCTCTTCGTACCAAAAGCCGTGAGACGATCGTCTCCACGGAAAGTCAAGGTTCGAAAGCCTGACCACGTAGCCTGAGTGTCTATAGATCTAAGGCTGGCATGTCATGAGGCGAGTCAGGGTTTAGGGTGTTTGGGGTTTAGAAGACAGCAAGGTTTCAGGATCAGGATCGAATCTATGGGCAATGCGAAGCCTTCCAGGGCGCAAAACTTGAAGCTCAAAAGCTGCACGGGAGCGCACAACCCTCCGCATGCCACAAGCCTTCACAGATGTACGTCTAGATCTTGTAGACAGCAAACGCCAGAAACCCTTAAACCGAAAACGTATAGTATACTAAGCCTAAGCCCGAAAACCCCAATCCCGGATGCATTTATACTTTTCTGCTGCTAGGCTTTTCGGCCCTTCATTTGGCCGCAGCGCTGGGATTCTCGGGCATATGAGCTTTTTCCCAGCGGCTGTGGATACACGTGGCTAGAATTGCCCACTGCATTGAAAGAATCTCCACTTACAGTACCTGGTGCGTTATGGGTCATGCTTCGCAACTGAGGAGTTGTAACCTACAGCAAGATCATGCAAGATCCGTCTTTTAGCAAGTTGAGCAGTGCTCGACTTGTGCCCATTGGCCGGTTTTGAGAGAAGTTTGGAAGAGATATGAAGAAGGACAGCGAAGCGGGCATACTTTTAGGGAGGGTTCTGGGCTTGGTGGGATCTTGGCTGCCGCCCTTCGGTAGTTGTAGTTGCTGAAGCTCCACGACCACGACGACGACGATGACTGTTGTTGCTGCGTACGGCTGTTACTGCGACTGCGTCAATGACGGAAAGTTTCTGGATGGCGACGTGACAAAACAACCACCTCTGCTATCGCTTATAAGCACGACCGCTCCGCCACTACAAGCATTTTTGAAAAGGTACTACAGGAGAGCTGAAGATAACTAGCGATCTTCAAAGAGGTGCCGCTTCGCGATAGGAATCTCGGCAAATCGTGAGTTGGAGAGCTCCGATGTATGGATCACCTACTCGTCGGCAACCTTGCCGGGGAGGCTAGTTCTGCTGCCAATTGTCATTTTCATTGGAACAAATGATCCAGGAGTGGCCGGGTGGTAAGCACGACTATCTGGTGGGGCAAGGGCGAGGGCGGGAATTGGTGGCTGATGAAGGTGCTAGCATGGTTGCGCGCTACCTCCGGTGAGTTTTTGCTTCTCCGCTCTAAACCCGAAACCCTAAACTCAGCGGACTCCGAACCATATGCCTCGCCTGGATTGTCCGAGCGTGAGCGCCGAAACCGCAATCAAGATTCTGAATGAAGCCCAGCGACCCCGTGCCTGGAGATGTTGTCTGGGCTGACATTCTCCAACTGAGAGGGCCGAATCCCCAAGCACAAAACCCTCACCACCTAAAACCCCTAGATGGATAGATAGATACGGCTGCTGGACAAAATCCTGCTTTACTAATAAGGAATAGATCATAATTCCCATAGTTTAGGGTCCTTAGATGTCCTTAGGGTAATGCAGGCTTTTGTCCATCAACAGTAGCTAGGTAGGCTCTTACACTATCTAGGGATTCACTAGTCGTCTGCAGACCTCGCTTGGTATTCCCGAGTCTGAGCGTCAAAAAAAGCCCTTGACAGCCTAAGCTCGAAGGAAACTTAGTTCCCCAATACCCAGCCTTTCAACTTCTTGGGTTCTTATAGTTTAGTAGGAATCGGAAAGTTTAACCTTTATTTTTGTGGCTTATTGGGGTAGTAAGGAAATCTTCGTGCCACAGATTCCCTTCTCCGCTTGCGGGCGGAGATCGATTCCAGGACGACGCGCGTACGAAGAAAGTTGTTATAGGCATGGGTGTCCTAGTAGTAGGGTAGGGAACCTTTAGCCGTTTTTGGGTAGTATAGTCCCTGTATAATCCCTAAATAACCAAAAAGGTTGACCTTTAGTTCCCCATGACACCCGGCAAGTAGGGTGTCCATGACAATGATTCGCCGGGATCCTCGATTAGGGCCCCTGGCTTTCCGAAACTCCCAGGCGAAGAAGTTTGCAAGATCTTCTCTTCGTTTGGGATGTTCTTTTCGACATTACGGTTGATGATAAAAATCTTGCACTACCCGTAATAAGGAATATACCATAAATCCCATAGTCTAGGGTCCTGAAGGTAATGCAGGATTTGTATCATCAACAGTGGGACCAATGATTTCGAGATTCTTCTTGCTGAAGGCTTCTAAGAGTTTTGGTTGGGTGATCGGTCGGTCGGTGGGTGGGTTTAGGGGTTTAGGGTTTAGGGGTTTAGGGTTTAGGATTCCGGGCTGCTGGACAACGAGGCCTGCTGCAAAAAGGATTTAGGGTTTAGGGTTTAGGTTTGGTTTACGGGTTCAGGGGTTCATTGTTCAGTGATTCGGTTTGTCCAATTGCACGCGAGCCTGGCTGAAATCTGGTGGGTTTATGTTTTTCTCGAAACATAGCGGCTACCTTGTGCCAACTAGCATGACCATAACCCAATTCTTCGCTTGGCCCGTTTAAGTTCATATTTCAGCTGAGAGAGCCTTGGGGCGCCTTAAACACGATTAGGTAATTGCAGTCTTAAACCGATGAGGGACAGTATAGCTCCGAGATATTCCCAACAGCCTGGCACAGTCATTACCTTAATTCATTAAATATGAAGCTGCATGCATATTGGACTAAACGTTCTTGTAAGTGTAGTTGGAAGCTTGCTTCGCCGCCCAAGAAGCCAAGTCCCAATATCTGGTGCAGGACCTTGCATGATGCCACTGCGCTGTATATCGCCACAGAGGCTTGCAACCCAAAGGCAAAGCTTTCCCGACTTGTACGCTAACACTGAAAAGCCTCAACGCGTCGTTGAATACCAAGAGTCTCAAACCCTGGTTATCCCCAGTCTATGCACACCTTGAAGTTGTAAACCCCTAACCCTAAAGGTGAGTCGACTGAAACCTAGAGTCACTTTCTAGTGCCACTTCAATTGGGGTGTGCCTTTTTTATACGTGCAAGCCTAAATAGGGCAGGGAGTCAGCAGAGCGACAGTCCCTGTGCACCCTCAAAACAACCTGAGGATCTCGGTACCCCCCTCATTGTCCTGTTGTGCGCTGTGTGACTTACATGTCAGGGTTTAGGGGAACGACTTTTGAGACTATCGTGTGTTTGCTGTATCTGCTCCTCTTACCCGAAGCTGGAGCATTTGGGCTTACGGAGTTTTGGGTCAATTTGCCTTTGACCTGGGGCTTGCAGTTTTTCTGGGTACATGATGCATTCTGAGGATCGGGTAACCCGAAAACCCGAACTACCGTTGATGATTATATATATATATATATATATATCCTGCATTTCCCATAATAAGGAATATACCATAAATCCCATAGTTTAGGGTCCTTAAGGTAATGCAGGATTGATATCATCAACAGTATTTGGGCCATTGCCCGGCAAAGCTTTGGCAAATCCTCTGTGAAAGCTACCGAGGAAGGCGGCCATCTGGATGTCGTGCAGTTTCTCCTTTTCATGGGGGCGAACCCATCCATACCCTGCAACTGCTTCCACGTCCATCATTCCTCTTTGGACCCTTTTCTCGCGACATAGCACGTTTTTAGTCGTTGGTTTCTGTGGCCAGTTTCGTTAGTGCCGGTATTCTCCCACTCAGAAATTGGCGCAGAACCGTATGTGTCGGACGATTGCTGATGACGTACCAATACAAGTCGGAAAAATCAGTTAGTAGTAACCATTTTAGAAATCGTAAGAAGAAGAAGAATCATAACAGTACTCCCTTCTAAACAGCACTCCCTTTTAGTCCCAATATACTTGTAGTCTAGTAGGCCCTGAAACCCATTCTCATCATTAAGGCCCGCAGTAGTAGCACGGTAGGGATCTGAATGGCACAGTTCCCAAGCAGCTTCAGCACAACACGCCACATAGATTATCAGAGCTGAACAGGCTTAAATACCCAAAGCCCAAAACCATAATATTGTGAAAACCTGGTTCTGCTAACACACTGGGTTGTTGTGCTGAAGCCGAATAATCCATTTACATGCATGGGGGGAATGCGTCTGGGAGTCCGTTTGGAATGCATGTACGTTTGCAGGATGCGTTTTCGTGTCCGTGCGGGATGCGTTGAAGGTGCGTTTGAAGTTTCGGGGTCCGTTTGAAGTGCGTTTTGGGGTCGGGTGTGTCTTGTCCCCCGGCGGATCCCCGGGCATACGGTCCCCCTCGAGAGGGATGGATACATTTTAATCCGTTTTGGGTCCGCTTTGGCCCCAGCCCCGGGACCCCAAAAAAGATTTGCAAACGGATTCCCAATCGGATCAAAAACGTATCCCCCTCCAGGGAAACGTGGGTTCGGGGATCCGGCGCAAGACCCGTCTGGGGGTCCGTTGGGGGATCCGTTTTGGATCCCTTTGCCGGGCCGGTGGGGCTGGGGCCGGCTGGGTCGGATCCCAAATGCATCCCAAAACGGATACCCAAACGGATCTGAAACGCAGATTTAGGAAATGTAGCATTTCCAACGTCGCAGGCAGCAGATTTTCACAACCATAACAAAGGGGCCTTACTCATTAGAATAGGGTTCTGGGGGTTCCTTATCATGATTATGAATGCTAGAATATATCCCTCAACATTGTTCTAGTTCTTAAGGCCTCTATATTGTGCGTTCAACCCGTGAAGCTGATGATGATGCCGTTGATGACAGCCCAGAGAGCCCAATGCCCCTTAATTAAGGAATATAGCTTAAATCATGATATGAAGCCCTATATAATTTAAGCCATATTCCTTAATTAAAGCGTATTGGGCTCTCTGGGAGTGTAGAGTTCGATTGATCTGCCTGCCGCACCCTGTTCCAACACATGACATTTCCGTGTTCCTCGGCAGATAGTTCTTCATGTAAAATGTGAAGAAACAAAACTTCAGGCAAACACACACACACACATATATATATATATACATATATATACATGCATGTATACATATGTGTGTATATACATATATATATATATATATATATATATATATATATATATATATACCTGTGGCCGTTCTCGCCTGCAAATTAAGAGTCGTTTGAGAATAACTGGTTTCTGAGGAATAACTGGTTTCTTACAAAGCCCCGCCCGTATTTCAGGATTCGGGGTTAAACCTTGTGCCACTCAGGCTTGCAAGGGCTGATGGACTGCTGATAGGTGACTTAATCCAGATCTGTCAGCACAGAGCGTGCGCCATTCATTTTCCATGATGCAAGCACGAATCCAGTGACACTCTGCAGCCAGAGCAGAAGCGGAGCATCTATGTGATCTACATGCAGATACTTGATTTCTACTGCAGTTTAACTGTAGGTCAAGATTTCGTATATGGGCCGTTGCCCTGCCTTACTTTGCTGCTCCATGGCTCCCTGCTCCTGCCGATCGAGGCGGGCAGATGCTGATTTCGGATTATTAGTATGCTTGACTTATATGGTAATTGTTTCTTCTATCAGGATCAGGGAAGAATACTGCATCATTAATTGAGCAGATTGTATGCATCACCTATTTCGGATGCTTGGCTTTTGCACACCGAACCCAGATCTGGTAACTTAACAGACTCTAGACCCCTAAAATAGCTAACCTATATCCCCTAGCACTAGCCTGCCTAAACTTGTCTTAAGTCTAAACCACCAGCAGGTGCGTGGCTTCATTGCCGGTGGTGGTCAGCATCCTTGGGTGCCAGGCGGGGTTTCAGGGCATAACTTCCTGGTTCATGTCGTTCCTTCCCTCGCTTACCCTCCCACTCACCCACACACCTACTCACTTGTTCCCTCACTATCTCACACTCACTCACTCACGCACTCATTCATTCATTCATTAACACTCACTTATTGAATCAGTCACTCTCAACCCTTCGCTTCCTACCATCGTGAACAAACACCCACTCACATTCACTCCTGCACACACACAGAGTTCCACATGCACACGTGCACATGCTGATTGTGATCTATGCAACTTTGTGCAGCTATTTGGCTTGTGACTATTTGTGGTGGAGTTTTGATTGACAAGTATGGTGAAGCGGCTGGCGGACCTGACGACTCTTGCGAGCAGATGGGAAGATGTGCGCTCACTTCGTGAGCGCTGTGCCAAGGGCCACAGCCTCATGAAGGCAACGGCTGCTGGCTGTGTTCAATGCATGGGCACGCTGAAGGATTGTGCGGAGAATCATGAGGTTCTCAAGATGATTGTAGGCCTCATGTTAGAGGCGAAGACGATCGACTCTAATGGAGTAGAAATGATCATTGATCAGTGCATAGCCTTCTTGAAGATTGCCCACTACCCAGACCCAAACAGCATTGGAAACATCGCTGTTAGAGATGCCTGGGGCATCAAAAGATGCCTCACAACGTTGCGCCGGAAGTGGGTTCGTGATGAGAAGCCCAAGGACTCCAAGTCTGTAGTGTGTGTGTGTGTGCTGTGTGCTCCATGGCATGTCATATTTTCTTTCTGAGAACTCACACGTATATGTTTGTACATGCTGATAGGACCCCAGAGTTCGTGAGCTGGTGGAAATGTACGAGAACATTGTCCGGGCAGCCTTGGCTGCTTCTCGTTTGCATGTTCTGAGAAGATGAGTTGTGCATTTCAGTCCCACACACTCATTTGTGAGATTCTAGATGCCAATATGTTGAATCAGGCAGGCATCAGCATTCCCCGACGTATGGCCACCGAAGACGATGTGGGTCATGCTCTCACGGCTGCGGATGACGATACCTACCCGGCTGTTGGGTCCGAGGTGTCTTCTGGTGACTCTGAGCCACCAGCCCTGGCATTTGTTTCTGATGACTCAGGTCCCTCAACGATTATGTTGGGGCTTGGAGATGATGACACGGGTGCAATGCATGAGACTGCAGCGGAGCTCGAAACCGCATCCATGCATGTGGACGGTGATGACCCCCTGCAATCAATGCTGGATGAACTGTCAGATGATCTCGAAGCTGAGTTATTGAAGGATGAAGAACCCGATGAGCCCATGGCAGAGTGCAGCGAGCCCAACCATGAGTCATGTGTGGCAGCAGTGTTGGAGCCCAGTGCCGAGTCGTGTAGGACAGCAGTGTTGGAGCCCAAAGCAGAGTCGTGTGTGACAGCAGTGTTGGAGCCCAGTGCTGAGTCACTGTGTGGGACAGCAGTGTTGGAGCCCAGTGCTGAGTCACCGTGTGGGACGGCAGTGTTTGAGCCCAAAGCAGAGTCACCGTGTGGGACAGCAGTGTTTGAGCCCAGTGCTGAGTCGCTGTGTGGGACAGCAGTGTTGGAGCCCAGTGCTGAGTCACTCCGTGGGACAGCAGTGTTGGAGCCCAAAGCCGAGTCGTGCGGGACAGCAGTGTCATCCGGGATAGCAACCTGTGTTCTGTCAGATGCAGAGGAGCAGCCAGGTCGTGCAGTGGACAGGTCCATGATTCAGCGCTGTGGTCCTTTACTAGAGGGAGGATCACGAGAAGATCTGAAGCAAATGCTAGCCATCAGCAAGGCAAGGCTTCAAGCCCAGCTGCTGCCCTTTTGCTGCATGTAGAACATGTGTGCGTGTGTGTGTGTGTGTGTGTGTGTGTGCGTGTGTTGGTAGGGCTGTTGTAGGGAGTGTTGAAGTTGTTGTCGTTGGTGGTGGTGGTGGTGGCTGTGTCGGGTGTGTGCGCTTGTGATATGACGTGTCATTGAGGCTTCGACGAGAACGTGCAGCTGCCGCAGATGCAAGCTTTTCGGCCTGTTGTTTTGTTGAGTGCACACTGGCACATGAATGGTTTCCATGGTGTATCTTAGGAGCAGCAGTGGTTCGTGGCATTGAGGGTCCCCTCACTGTGGACTCAGATGATGAAGTGGTGCTACCTTCCCAGGGTGGGTCATTGGCTGTGGACAACATGGAGACCCAGGCCTTTGCGGTGGATACCCAAGTGATGTTGGAGCCCATCGCTGCTGAGGAGAAGCGAATGTTGGACACCCCAACCCCGAAAAGTGTTGCTCGTCAGCTTTTCCCTGATGGTGAGGATATGCCGCATGATAAGCCCAGCTCTGATCCCAGTGACTTGCCAGTGACGCCTGGACCGGACACCACCCTTGTGCCGTCAGCTCCACCTGCGAGCTCGGAGTTCATGGAGTTTTCGCCTGCACAGGCCTTGTGTGTGTGTGTGTGTGTGTGTGCAAGCATCACCCATATTTGTAGATTGGTTTCCAGCATAACACCTCAAAGACTTCCCCTTGTGCAGGTTGTTACTCGGGCTGATCAACTTTCTTTGAAGAGTAGCCAGAAGGCTGCTGAAGGTGAGGATGGAAAGAAGAAGAGGGGAAGGCCAGCCAAGGCAAAAGGTAAGGCAAAAGCAAAGGCAAAAGCCTCAAGCAAGAATGTGCCCGAGGCTTCGGAGGAGTTGCCTACAGAAGCACCCAAGCCCAAAGCCTCGAGCAAGAAGAAGCCTGAGGCTTCCGAGGAGTTGCCTGAGAAAGCACCCAAGGCCAAAGCCTCGAGCAAGAAAGCACCCAAGGCCAAAGCCTCGAGCAAGAAAGCGCCCAAGGCCAAAGCCTCGAGCAAGAAGGAGCCTGAGGTCCCAGAGGCTTCCCAGCGTGAGAGGGCTTCCTCTTCCAAGGATATCCCGGTGATGGTGCCTGCCAAACGGGCCAAGGCATTCAAGCCTGATGAGGAGGGGGTGGAGGCTCATTCCGAGTCCAAGTCTTGTGTGCCAGAGAGTTGTGTTGATCCTGCTCCCAAGAAGCGCAAGCGTGTCTTGAAGAAGGGCAGAAAGGGCAAGAAGGGCAAAGGCAGGCGTCCGGCAATGATGGCCTTTCCTGTGCCGGAAGCTGCACATGATGAGGAGAACCCCTCCTATTCGGAGCCGGTTTATACAGGTGGCCGGCCTTCGCTAAAGGTTTTTCCTGTGAGTGAGCATGATGGACCTATGGAGGGAGTTGTGACGCCCATGGCGCGACGCAGCATCCGCAGGAGGAGAGTGGCTGTGGCTGAGCCGGAGCCAGCAGAGGGTCTGGCCCCGGAGCCGGAGCCAGTATCGGAGCCCTGTGCCGCAGAGGAGGAGCAGTCCTTGCCGAAGGTTTTCGCTGGTCGGTACTGCCCGAAAACAAAGGGCAGCAAAGGCTGGCTGATCTGGCAGAGCATTGTCAAGTCCTTTGAGGAGGTGATTGCCCCAAACCTCCCAGAACGATCCCGCACCAAGCACGAGGCCCAAAGTATTCAATCGTGTTCTCCCGTTGTGCACAAAGTTATTGATTGTGTTTGTGTGGGAGACTGTGGCTCACTCCGTCCCTGCTTCACTGACACCCCTTCACTTTATCTCTCTATCTCTAGCTCTCTCTGTCTCTCTCCCTTTCCCTCTCTTCGGATTGAATTTCTCACCCCTGTGCAGTACGACTACTTCAAGTTCGCCAAGACAGCCTTCGACCTGGATGATTCCGTGGTCTCTGAAGGAGACTTCAGGGCATTCTTCCATGTGCAAGGTGAAGTGTATGTCCAACAGTGGGTGGTTGCTCCCATCGAGGCCAGCTCTACAATCCTAAAAGTTTAGGGGTTTAGGTTCAGGGTTTTAAGGTTTATAGTTGTTAGTTGTTTTAACTTAAGACTTATATCCCTAACCCTAGATTAAAACCCTTAAGCCCTAAACCTTGAACCCCATAAAACGCGCATACCCCTATGATTCCTCAATGTGTGCAGGTGGGGAGGGAGTTCTACTACAACGGTGAGTCGGACTGAGCCAGACTTGTCGATACTGACAAAGCCGATTTTGTGAGCATATCAATGAGATTACTGTGCAGCAGTGATCGCTGGGACAGCAGCCACTAGAAACATGGGTGGCCTGGGCTGCTTAGAGATGGGTTCAGGGGAGCCCTTTGTGTGGTCCTACCACTCTGGTTCTCGCTGCTACAGCCACGGCTTAAGAGCAGTCATGGCTGGTTTCAATTTCATTCAACATCTTTCAATCTGAGACACTGGCAGTGTGCTAACACGCTCCGTGGCCCACCTTTGCGAGGAAAGCGTTGCATCGATTTCAGATTTGTGTGGGCAGACAGGTATCGTATGACTGCATGGTAAGTGACGGTCAATCTCTCTTGTGTGTAGTGCTGGCTGTGAGCATGCTGAAGTGCAACATGCAGAGCTGCGGTCTCTCTCCCATCACTGGTGTCTTAGAGTGCAAACGGTTCTGTGCGGCAGGTCATCTTGGAGTCGCACGATGGCCTCCAAACGAAAGCGAGGCCTGGCGAGAGCAGGCGCAGTTCTGTCATGTGCCGAGCTGGAAGCTGCTGGGCACACGGGTATGCCGGGCATGTCTTGACCACTGGAAGTCTGTGCATTCAGTACATGTCAACAAGTGGTTGGGCTTTGATGTCTGCGTGTGTGTGCTTGCTACTGTCTGCAGATGTGGAACTGCAATCCAGGGGCATGGCATCAGAATTCTCAGATTGGTTAGGCCTTTGACTCGCTGACCTACATTCTACATATAACAGGTGCATTGTGCATACATGTAGTTGTAGTTGGCTAATGAGTAATGAGTACGTCATCGTTTCCAAGTGGAAGATTTAAGAAGACTGCAGGTATCCTGGTATGTAGCTACATAGTTCATAGTCTCGGGCCACCCACTTCTAGCCACCATGCCTCCAAGTGAAGATGTCCTTGTGCCACGGCTTTTTCACCTTGGCGCGCCGAAAGTGCTTCGTCTGAAATTATAATGATGCAGTGGTCACTGTGATGTCGTGGTGCATACAGTTTCAGAAGCGAACTTCATTACTAGTACTGTCCCCAAGATCTTCGTTCTATGTGTGCTGCTGGTCCTTTGGAATGAAGATCTGTGGCACAGCAACAAGGACTGATTGTTGCAGCTATGGGAAACACTGGTACGATCGGTCCTTTGATCCTACTGTGATATCTACATGCCTATATTGTAGATGTGGTGTTCCTACCTCCTAAGACTCGGGAGTGCAGGAGCCTGTGGACTTTGTGGAGCACTTCTCTGGGGCTGCTGTTTTGACCAAAGCAGCTCGCAAAGCTGGTTTCAATGCTGCTGCTGTCGATACAGTTGATTCCCGTGGGATGGATATATTGAAACCATCTGGTTTTGGGTCACTTCGGCTGCCTAACTGTGCACTGTTCGGCCTTCAGGTTCTTTGCACATATGCATGCAGACATACAACGTTTTCTGTGTTGGGGTTGCTTTTACTTCAGGACATTCCTGGTTGCAACCCTCATGGGGCGTGAGAGTGGTTTTGTGGTTTGGTTGGCAGTGGCATGCTCTACATGGGTGGATGCGAGCAGGGGAAGCACGAGACGTACTTGGGTCAACCCTCTGGGGTATACAGGCTACACTTCAGTGGCCTCGGCGAACTGTATGGCTGCACGGTGTCTAGGATGAGTCTATGGCATTCATGTCAGGTATACGATGGTGCAAGTTCGTTTGTGTCACATGCATGAACATAGTAGGTACACACATATGAGTTTCCATGTGTCACGCAACTTAGGAGTGCTTTTATCTGTTTGCTGGCTGTGGCGACTGGTGGCAATTTTATAATCGAGCAGCCAAGCTCGAGTTTACTTTTGAGGCACGATCGTTTTCGGTGGCTGTGTCAGAGACTGACTGCTCCTTGCCTTACACATGAATATGTTCAGCTGCTGTGTATTTAACTGTGCAGTTGTGTGTAGCGGTGCTTCTTTGTGGCGGCTATACATGTCGGCAAGTGTGATTGCATCTAAGTTTCAGTAAGGTCTACAAGGTCTCGTTTTGGATGGGCCAGTTCAAATCAGCAACAGCTAAACGAACGACGTTATGGTCGAGCTCTTCCATGATAAGGGGATTCTGGTCCAGATCTTTTTCTCTGAAAGAGTTTCGAAAAGAAAAAAACAAAGCCAAAAAAAACATCAAACCAGCTCGCTATTATACTGATGCTGGCGGACGACGCTGCTGGACCGGCACAGATGATCTCAAACAAACACAGCCACTTCGCCTAAACCCTGGACCCCTAAGCCTTAAACGCCTAAACCCTGTGCCCGACACAAGCTTTTAACGCCTCAGCTTCACCCAATACTCCACGCCCAGTTCTTGAACCTCCACCCCGAAACTCCTACAAAACCTTTATGCAAAGCCCTGAGTTGGCCCTAAGCCTGAACCCTAAACCCTCCAACCCTACTTCACTCAGGGGTGATCCCAGCCCAGCCAATGTTTCCTCAGGATCTATCCAGCTGGCCTGGGCACGAGACTGCTCGAGATCTTCAAGTTTCTCAAGACCAGCATGGCAGCATGCAACATTCGGGAGGAAGGTGATGCTCTTGAGATGTTTCGGAATGCAACTTACGAGGATGAGTGCTCTGATGGGGCGCTTCAGGAGGTCGCTGTTTATCTCTATGGTTGCCAAGGATTGAAGGTACCAGAGAGATGGCGACCGTTGCTTCCTAAGTACAACCATTCTAGCTCAGCACAGCAGATGCCTTGATCGTATTTTGTCTATGGTTTTCAGACCCAGTTTTGAAACAAACAAGAGCTGGAACCCTGAGACCTGCAACCCCAAAGCTGAAGTTACCCTTCATGCAGTCTTACGAAAGGCCACAATACACTACCTTCAAACCAGATTACACAACAATGCTGGCCCCAACTTCTTAAGGAATCAAATATGCAGAAATTTAGCAGCAACCTGAGTTCTAGTCCCAGCCTTTAGAACTCCTGAAGCCTCTCCTGTCCTTGACAGCCCCAAGTAAGTTATCAGCCATAAACACCCCAAAGAACAAACCCTTGAACCTACACAAAGCCTGATGCTCTCAATCCCAGCAACTCAAAAGCTTAGCTCCTGAAGTGGTCTGGCCCCAAACTCCTGGATGCTCTTCCCAATCCAAAACCGTTCGGGGTCTTAGGGTTTCTATATGTAATATGTATGGTGTCAGGGTAGGACCTTATTTCGATTATAGGAATATGCTAGGACTGTAGATATAGCAGGTTTTATGGGTCACTATAGTTGAATAACCTTATCGTGCACCCCAAATAAACTACCCTGGTCCTACAGGATGTACTTGTACTGCATATCAGAGGAGACTTTTGATTGGGTCTGTGTACAGCCAGTGGTAGTTCAGGCCTATCTGATTCCATCTGATGGAACCTTGCAAGCTCCACTATGTGTGGTTTGAGTGTTCTCTGCGCCTGGATCATCAGCCGATCACAAGTAGCCATGTGACCTCGATGTGGTTGCAGCTACATTCACTTCAGATCAGACAATAGCAAGCCCTTCTAGTTGTTTGTCACTTATAGATTCACTACATCGTCTAAACCAGGTTGTGCAAGGTACTGGGAAGCCCTTGTTAAATTCACTCAGGCATCATCGCAGTGTTGTGTGGGAGAGGCTTCCGACAGGATGAATCCAGGCTGTTTCACCGTTGAATCTATCCAGTGTCTGAAGAGTACAGCAGAAACTCGGTAGGGCTGAGGATTTCTTCGGTTTGCGTATAGGACCTAGGGGTGTGTTTCAGAGGTTTTGTGGCTTCACCTGTTCTTCAAGACTGCGCAAGACAGTGGCTGTCAAGGGTTTTTGGTTGCTTTGGGGTGCACTTGCTAAGACTTTACGGTGCTACTGATGGTTTTTTTTATGTTTTTAGCAGGTTTTGGTAGGTTTTGGACCACAGCAACCAACCCGTATCTCGACCGTATTTCTCTGTATCACACCCGTATCTCGACCGTATTGCACCGTATCTCGACCATATTGCACCGTATCCCGACCGTATTTCCCAACGAACGCCCATATAAACCCATACACGCCCGTATTTCTAGCAACTGCACGCCCGTATTTGCCCATATCTGCCCGTACGGCACCCGTACAAAAGGCGTACAAAAACGTATAAAAGCGTACGGGTAGGTGTCCTCAAGTCCATATCTGCAACCTAGTGCCCAAAGCCATAGCAAAACGTCCCAAATCCAAACATTCTTCCAGGCATGATGACTTGTTGTGTCCTTGATCCAGGATTTTGGGCTGTGCTTGTGGCCCCTGCTGTAGGCGCCAGGTGCCATGGATCCTGTCGCAGTCAGGCTTGCGAAGGCATTGCTCTCCAAAGCATGGAGTGGAGGCTCCATGCTGGAAGGTGTTAACGCAGTTAACACTGGTTTGTCACAGGTTAAGCAGGAACTGCCACAGTCGGATGCAGAACTGAAGGAGATGATCCAGGATCTTTGATTTCTGTTTGGGTCACTAATATAGGGTCCCTTGGCCTTAAGCTTCCGAGGGCTTCAGGTGACCCAAATCTAAGACCCCTTAACCTTAAATCCCTAAGCCTTGGGATCCCAGATACCTAAACCAGCTGTGTGTTCAGGAGCTAGAAAATCAATTGCAGAAGCCAGGGATGGCTCCTGCAGTGGGTAGTCAAGGTGACAGCGATGACACTCTTCCTGCAACCGCCCACGAGTTGCAGTCTATGGGGCGAAGCAACACCTCCCCCTCGACATCAACTTCAACATCTAGCCCAATGCCGAACCGCCGCCCTACGAAGGATAGATGACCTAGCTGAGCATGGTAATTGTAGTGTGAGTTCACAATGAAAGACCCTGCCTGCCTGCAGGACTCGCCTCTACGCTGTGATCCCTATGGTGGCTGTGTTGAGATCTCTGATGATGACAGTGATATACAGATGTCAGCCCCGGCCTTACATATCAAGTACCCTCGAACTGCACACCCCACGATCCCAAGCCCTAAATAGGTTCGATAGGTACAAAAATCTTATAGTTGCCTAACTGAAAGCTACGGGATATTCGTTGTCACCTAGGCCCTGAAGAAGAAGCTGCAGGCTAGCCAGGGACCTAGCCCCACAGGCCAGCAGCAGCCCGAGGAACCTGTGGAGCAGGAGCAAGCCAAGCCAGAGCTTCATGGGAGCCCACCCCGACACCCACCGCAGATTAAAGCTCAAAAGACGTCCCCACCCTGTATCCGAATGCGTGGCAAGACCGCCCCTGTGTTGCACTTTAGCTACTATAGCTGACTCTCCTGACTGCTATGTTGTCTTGATCAAATAATCTTTCTTAACTAAGGATGAACGTGAGAAGCTGCTTGAGCTGTTGCAGAGCCAAGCAAAGCTTATCGAGCAACTTCGTGGGGGAGCTTCTTCTGCTGGTCTTTGCAAGACCCCTGATGCCAAGCGCAGCAACCGAAGCCCCCGACGCCGCCTGACAACCAAGACACCTTCTCCGAATGCCAAGAACAAAACCCCTAGCCCCTCCAAGAAGAACCCCAGCCCATCGAAGAAGGACCCCAGCCCATCGAAGAAGGATCCCAGCCCAGTGAAGAAGGATCAGCCTGGCTCCACCCGAGTGCCGTCTCCGAAGGCCTGATTTTCGAGTGAGGGATAAAGGGTTAAGGGTTGTAGTGGTTTGCAGCATACAACACACAGCTGAGGCCTAAATGCTGGCAGCTCACTTGGCTGTACGACAGGTTAGAGATTTGGGTCTATAGGTCTAGGGTCTTGGGGTCTGGGGCGTCAAGTGTTGATTCTTGGCCTGGTGTTGTCGATGTAGGGTTTCTTGTTGCTTTTGAGGCTTAAGGTACTCTTAAGGTCTAACCTGTGTTTTGCTACTGGGGCTTCAGGTGTGTTTACTTCCAGGGTCTCCGATTTTCTGTATGGGTTTGGTCTTTGGGGTTTCAAGCTCTTCCTAGACAACCCTTGAAGGCTTAATTGTACGGAATTCAGGATGATCTGTTTCAGCTTGAACGGTGCAGGAATCATACAGAAGTGTTCTCCTTTAGCACATAAGTGATAGCTTCCTGATGTGGAGCAGAAGCAAAGCAAACCCCCAATACAACCAAGACCCATGCAGACTCTGAGCCCTAGCACCCCTGAAACATCTGCCTCAAACCCCAAAAACTCCTGCCCCCCTTTGGTGCATTGCCTGCCACCCTGCAAGCGCAAGCACTCCCTCTAAACCTTTAACAGCCAGAAAGCAGACACTATCCCTGACACCTATTGTGTCTGCTACTGGGCCATCAGGACATCCCTGATGAGGAGGATGCCAAGTTCTGGAACCGCATGCGGTCGAAGGTGAATCGCTTCTGTTCTGAAACAGCCTCAGGAAAGATACAGGTCAGCGATGATATTCATGCTATGTGGAAAAAAGCTGGAGCATCTCGTGACACCCTTGTCTCCCTTATGGCAGAGGCGAATGGGGTAAGAGTCACTAGCCTACACAGAGAAATTCTGTATCGGTTGACACATACCAAAATTGTTAAGGCTCACAGCTAGCTCGTGACAGCTAAGGGCGACTTCCTTCGGAAAGTGGAACTCTACAAGGAGACCCAGAAGTTTCGCAAGCAGGTTACGGATGGAGGGTTCTATTCAGAGAGGGAGATGGCTATGAAGGTGTCCGAAGGAGGATTGGGGTTTTCTGCGCCGCTTGGTGGTCATTTGAGCAGAATTAATTGTCATGTCTGGGGTACGACTTCCATCGCGACCATAGCTGCTACTTCCTTCTATGTCCATGTAGATCTAAGGAAACGCATCGCTGGAATCATTGCGCTTGCGGATGCAAACCCTTCCCTTAGGCGGTGCCTTGGCCTTTCACTTTACAACTCAGATGCTGTGCAGATAAATGATTCAATCCTTGCTTCGTCTTTCACAACAAAGGACCAACAAGTACGACGAAGAGATGGAGTACTGGGTCGACACCAGGACCCATGGAACCAGGGGCACCAATGAAGTTGAGGGCGTTCGGGACTCTACATCTGCAAAGGGCAAGGTTGACAGCCTAGCGGACTCCAGCAAGCCTGAAGACTTGGACAAGGGCTGGAATCATGAGGAACAAGCACCAGGTGTTGAAGACGGTAAGGACAAAGCACCTAGATGAAAACTTTGTAGAGGGCAGATGTCAGTTGTGTTTATTTTAGAGGCTGCACAGTTCATACTGGAATGTCTACTGTAGCTGCTGCTACTGAGGTGAAGGACAGCCTTCAACGACATATGAACGAGGCCGTCACTTCGAGGGATAAGCTGAACAAGTTCATGGAGCGCTTGGATGTTGCTGATGCATCGGTCTCTGCGTGCCCTAACCCTTTATGCTATAGATTTGTCATATATATAGAATACAGATTTGTAGCTTGGGTCACACACTGCTTGAAGTCAGCTGAGGGAGATGCCAAAGATGCTCGAAGTGATCAAGAGTCTTGGAAACCTTTATGATGATCTTGCAAAACTGCAAGCTGATGCAAAGGTCCAGGAGTTGACAGGTCCGTAGCTTGGCTATAAAACTAGCTTCCATGCAGTCCTACAAAACCTGAATTCCTACTTCCTGAAACCACATTGTCTCAGCTGCTTCGAGATTAGTTTGCTTCCCAGGCAGCAGGATGAATACACCAAAGTGTGTGAAGCGGTCAAGCGGCAGAGTCTTGTATATAATTAATCAAACATGCATGAACTTCTTTTCTCTCAGAAAACAACAACACTCTATGTAACTGTTGAATGTCAGGATGATTATGGCGACATCTCTGGAGATCAAGAACAAGCTGCTTAGATTGATGGGTGCTACAGAACGTGTTCATTCACAACCATAACCAAGTCCAATCCTGACCCTGAGGAAGCTGAAGAAGAAGCCGGCGAAGCCTAGTGCTAAGCGTGAGGCGGAAGAGCAAGAGCCCGAAGGCCACCCCAAAAAGAAAACCAGAAGGCCCAAGAGCAAGGCCAAGCCAGCCGCGTAGGTGTGCACGCAGCCCACCTGGGCAAAAGATCCCAATGTGTTTTCGGCTGTATGTAGGAAACTTCCAGCCCAGGTTCTACACACTTCGTGCCATTGATCAGAATATTAGAACACCAACCCCTTACTGTAACGCCATAACCGAGCCTGAACCCTAAACCCTCTAATCTCCGATCCTGGTCCTGGCCTATACACCCTAAACCCTCAAACCCCACATGAAGCTTCAAACCCAGCACCACCTAAACAAGTACAAAGTGGTACTGCTATTAGGGTTCTGTTGGCTGGGACCATGAACTATGTGGACCCTGAGTTGGCTCCAATCATCTTGGAACAATGCCTGTCATAGCCAGGTTGCAGATGTTCAACAAAGTTGAATGTGCACGGGCACGGCGAGTTGTAGAGTGTGCTGATGTGTATGATATGGGCCATAGGAACCTGGTGCCCTGCACTTTATATTGCTATGGAGGCCTGCAGTGGTTACAATTATCTGTGTTGCACATGGCCCGCATGTGACAGCTTGCAGTGCGTGGGAAAGACCGATGACTCGAGACTCAAAACGGTGCTAACTGCGCCTTGTGAAGATGCAGTGTTCTGTGCAGACAGTCACCATGTAGCAAGAATATACTCCCCACTGCCAGGTCCTACAATCCAGGGTGGTGCCAGTCATCGTCAAACTGAGACGCTGACGAAGGCGCTTGCCACTGGAGCTGAAGCCTCAGCTCCAGTAGTTTGCAGGATTGAATGCTGTCAACCCGATTCGCTTGTAGAAGTTATGCACATTCACCAGATCTGCAGTCTTGAGTTGGGTGCAGTGTGATTGTGATTACAACATTGCAGTTATCTTTTGCTCTGTGCCGATCCAAGGCTTTCTACATATCTTGTATGGCTGTTGGGCTTGATCGTTCCCTACATCCTCATAACGTTACCAAACAAGCCCCAGACCCCTATCCCTAAATCCCAAATTTTAAGCTATCTACCCTGAAGCCTATCCACTTTAGCACATAACCTGTATAATATAGCCCAAGTTCTATTGAAGCCTAGTGCCCTATTGTAGGCAGTACAGTAGTTCCTCGCCATGCGGCAGAAGAGAGCAATCGATGCGATTTTTCCTTGGGGCTCGGACTCTGAATCTGAAGATGCCCTTGAAACCACGCCACCTCGTGCAGTGACTAGGCCAATCGTGAAAAGCTTGACTGCAGTCCCGGATGGGATATCTTACAGCTGCATATCCCAGAACACACAAGCTGGGAAAGTTTTGCAGCACTGCCAGGATTGTGTTGAGAAGCTACGCAGGGATACTGGTGGAGAGTCTTTGGCGATTTTCAAAATCGGAATAACCCATGACTGTGGACCTCGCTTTCAACTTTACGAGAGCAATGGCTACACGAAGATGCTTGTTATCCACACGAGCAATGACCTGGCCACGATCGAGATGTTAGAAAGTGCCCTCATCGCTATCTATCAGCCCAAACTTCAATGTCGCAATGTCCAGCTTGGTGGGGAGGGAATGCGAAATCGACATTTCAATGCGAAGTTCGATCCTCCGTATCATTGCTACTGTGTTGCTGCAAGAGCTGACCTGCCTCGGTGGGTCCGAAACTAGCATCTCTTTGTTGACCATTCTGGTTGTGTGTGGTGTGCTCAATTCGACGATGCATGCTTCAATCTTGCATATGCCAGAATCACAATTCGTTTCGTGCAGAATGCTGGTGTGCAAAAATCGTTCACATTGCTTCCTTCACGAGCGCTTTGCATCATACAGCCTAATTGTCATGAACTGAAGAGCTGACTCTGAATCTTTAGCCACCCATTCCCTTCTCTTTCTGCCGAGGCCTCTGCGAAGCATGTGGCCACCGTTGCCAAGGCCTTTGCGACCGAGGCCAATCCGTGCTTGGCTGATATGGCTAAAGCACCCTTGAATGATGCTGAGAAAACATTGCAAATTATGCTTCGAAAGTGGGACCTTACTCTGAATGTGCCGTGGACATATATTGACCTGTGTGACACGTGCTCTGTGCCGATGCTCCGACCAACGGATTATCTTGCTACTTTGGTGGAGAAGGGCTACCTGCACAAACTGCTAGGTGGTCCTGTTTCCAGCTGCACCACGTCTGAACAAAGCAAACCACTAGTGCCCCAATATCTATCAACCCGAACTTTTGCATAGTCCCGGAAACCCTTGTATGTAATTAGAGGACAATCAGCCCTGGAACCCCTAACCACCAAACCAAACCCCAACGCTCATGCCTATATCTATGAAGCTCTCGATCCGAAGAAAAATAAGTAAAGAGTGCCCCCTTTCAGATTGCCAGGGCTCGTCTTGGATGTGTTGGGACTACATCACTAAAAGTATTTGTGAAAGCCTTTGAAACAACCTAAGCTTCTAGGTTGTGGGGCCCAACGTAGTTACAGATATCAGTCCGTAACAGGCAAGCTTTCGGAGTTGTCGATCTATATTGAATGCCAGCCCTCGAACCCTGACTTTTAACAAACCCAAGGCTCCTCGCGACTTCGAGAATTCTGGACTAACTACAAAAAGGAGGAGCCGAATCATGAATTGTTCGAGCACGACTTCGTGGACTATGACAACTTGGTCCCTCTTTATATCCATGGAGACGGTGGGAGGACCTATCGTCGTGACGAGTTGATGGTGATTGCTTTTCAGCCCATTTTGGGCCTGGGGACCCGTCTATCCCATCCACAGAAGTTGACAACTGCGAAACTTGGAGTAAATCTGAAGGGGCACTCCTTTACAACGAGGTTCTTGGTTGGGGTCATGCCGAAAAGCGTATATAAAGACAATCCTGAAAGAGTCGACAACTTCCTCACAGCGACAATGAAGGACTTCGAGCAACTTTATTTTCGAGGCATGGATATTGGAAACGGTCGTGTGCTGCGCTTTATCCCTTTGGGGCTCAAAGGGGACCTCCCCTTCTTATCGAAGAGTGGTCACCTGACCCGCACCTTCCTACACATTCGCAAGGGGCCTGAGGGCCCCAAGTCGAAACCACTCAAGGGCTGCTGTTGGCTTTGTCTTGCTGGTTCTGCACAGTTTGACTTTGAGAATTTGGGCTACAATCCGGAATGGCTTTCAACAACTGGCCCAAAGAATCCGCCGCCATGGGATGCTGTACCGGCTTTCTTTGACCATGTGCCACATGTGGTGTTGCTTCACATATACCATCTTGGTGTGGGCCGCGATTTTGGGGGGACTTGAATGCTGACCTGCGATGTTTCTTGAAGTCCAGTGGAAAGTCTGTCCACTTCCGCTCTCTGACGCGGGACCTTCTCGGTTTCCCATCAGAAGGCGCATTTCCTTGTGGACATTGGAGCAAAGCGAGTGATACACCGATCTTGATCGACTTCGCTGCCTGGGTCCTGCAGCAGCGGGGTCCGGGCGGCGTACGCTTGCATTCGATTTTGATATCTGCAGCTGGTGCAATTGGGCTTTTTATGAGAACCCTCCTTCGGGGGGGGCTTTGGCTTGACAATGACGAAGCCGCTGCTGCCGGCCGATCAGCCATGCACTTTCTTGCCTGTTATCAAAAGGCTGCTGAAATATGCTTTCAGGCCAACACTTGCCGCTTCAACCTTGTGCCGAAATTGCATTGCCTTCACCATGTGGCACTGTCGCTGTGTACCAAAGCTGGGTCTGGTCTTTCGGCAACGTTGAATCCACTAGCGCAAGCGACGTTTCAAGATGAGGACTACATCGGACGCGTTTCACGCTTATCACGCAGAGTCTCTGCACGGAAGCTCTGCTTACGAACGATACAGCGGTATTTGGTCGCGACTCGAGTCGAGCTGGATGCCGAGTGATGATGAGTCCCTAATATCCCTAATCCCAATTGCCCTTAAATTCTAAATTATAGGGTATATAGGGGTGTCCTAAAACCTGAAGAAGACAAGTCGTCAGCTCAGAGCCCAGCGGTCCGATCCGCATCTCGCCAGCGAGGCAGCAAAACTTTAAGGGGGTTTCCAGGGAGCTTTCAGAAGACTTCTCAGAAAGATTTGAGATCTCGAATTCTGGGTGTTCGGGTTTTTCAGTGTAGTCCTTTTAGATGGTTTAGGGGAGGTTTGAGTAATGAGCTTTGAGGTAGGTGTCTTTCCATCACTGCTTTTGAGATCTAAACACCTGCGCTCCACCCTACAAAAGCCGAACACAATTAGAACAGGACGGTGCAAACCCAATTCGGCCCCAGCAACGAGACCCTTTCTTAAACCCGACCCAAAGATTCTTTCAAGGAACAACGAGACCCTTCCCTAAACCCGACCTGAACTGTCTTTCACGGAACAACGACACCCCCTCCTAAACCTGACCCAAACTTTCCTTCAAGGGCCCCCAACTACGAGACCTCAACTCAAGCCCTATACAGCCCCAACCCTAAGACCCAAACCCCTGAAGCCCAAAACAACCATCCCCAGCTAATCCAGAACCCCAAAGGCTCTAATTCAACTTCACAACAAGTCGGTGTGTATTTATGAGCTCATTGCTAGTTCCAGTTAAAGCCGTCACAACCGTATTTTGGCACACGCCCGTATTTTTATAAGTAACCCGGTTATTATGCACACGCCGGGAAATAAGACACCCTAGCCGGTAGCAGGTACAGATATATATATATATATATATATATATATATATGAGAGAGAGAGGCGCCTCTAGGGTCTATTTTACGCTCTATTCTTTTCTGTATGACTGCTATTTTTTGAAATAATTGAAATAGTTGAAATAATTTAAATCAGCAGAGTTGATTTCAATTATTTCAATTATTTAAATCCGCCAAAGGGCCCAAATAATTGAAATTGAAATAATTGAAATAATTGAAATCGATGGTTGTTCTGGACCAAGCCACGAATTCCACCGATTTGAATTATTTAAATAAAAGAAAAAATTGAAATCCGACCGATTTCAATTATTTCAATTATTTAAATCCGCCAAAGGGCCCAAATAATTGAAATAATTGAAATCCCACCCCATTTCAATTATTTCAATTATTTCAATTATTCAAATCCCTGGATTTGGTGGCTTGGGCCCATCGCACCTTCGGATTTCAATTATTTCAATTATTTAAATCCGCCAAATAACTGAAATAATTGAAATAATTGAAATCGATGGTTGTTCTGGACCAAGCCACGAATCCCACCGATTTGAATAATTGAAATAATTGAAATAATTGAAATCCGGCCGATTTCAATTATTTCAATTATTTAAATCCGCCAAAGGGCCCAAATAATTGAAATAATTGAAATCCCCCCCATTTCAATTATTTCAATTATTTCAATTATTCAATTCCCTGGATTTGGTGGCTTGGGCCCATCGCACCTTCGGATTTCAATTATTTCAATTATTTAAATCCGCCAAATAACTGAAATAATTGAAATAATTGAAATCGATGGTTGTTCTGGACCAAGCCACGAATCCCACCGATTTGAATAATTGAAATAATTGAAATAATTGAAATCCGGCCGATTTCAATTATTTCAATTATTTAAATCCGCCAAAGGGCCCAAATAATTGAAATAATTGAAATCCCTCCATTTCAATTATTTCAATTATTTCAATTATTCAAATCCCTGGATTTGGTGGCTTGGGCCCATCGAACCTTCGGATTTCAATTATTTCAATTATTTAAATCCGCCAAATAATTGAAATAATTGAAATAATTGAAATCGATGGTTGTTCTGGACCAAGCCACGAATCCCACCGATTTGAATTATTGAAATAATTGAAATCCGGCCGATTTCAATTATTTCAATTATTTAAATCCGCCAAAGGGCCCAAATAATTGAAATAATTGAAATCCCCCCCATTTCAATTATTTCAATTATTTCAATTATTCAATTCCCTGGATTTGGTGGCTTGGGCCCATCGAACCTTCGGATTTCAATTATTTCAATTATTTAAATCCGCCAAAGGGCCCAAATAATTGAAATAATTGAAATCGATGGTTGTTCTGGACCAAGCCACGAATCCCACCGATTTGAATTATTTAAATAATTGAAATAATTGATATCCGACCGATTTCAATTATTTCAATTATTTAAATCCGCCAAAGGGCCCAAATAATTGAAATAATTGAAATCGCACCCATTTCAATTATTTCAATTATTTTGAAATCCTGGGGTTCTGTGGATGGGGCCCACGGATCACCCCCCCATACCTTAGGTCCAACACCCTCCCCCCCCACCACCCCCCTGCCTCCCCTCCCTCCCCCCCTCCCCCCACTCCCCACCCCACCCACCACCAGCCCACTCCCACTCCCCCAAACCCATCTCAACCGCCCACCATCCACCCCATCCCACCCTCCCACCCACCACACACCCTCTTCAGCTAGGTTTTTGAATGGACCCCGCAATGTTCAGCTAGGTTTTCGAATGGACCCCCAATGTTCAGCTAGGTTTCCGAATGGGCAGGCTGGGCCGCTGGCTGGGACCAGTGTTCAGCTAGGTTTTCGAATGGGCTGGCTTTAGGGTTTAGGGCCTAGAATTTGGGCTATAAGGTTTGGGCCTGGGGTTTTGGCTGTAGGGTTTAGGGCCTAGGGTTTGAGCTTTAGGGTTTAGGGCCAAGGGTTTGGGCTTTAGGGTTTAGGGCCTAGGGTTTAGGCTTTAGAGTTTAGGGCCTAGGGTATGGGCTTTAGGGTTTAGGGCCTGGGGTTTAGGGTTTAGGGCCTAGGGTTTGCGCTATAGGGTTTAGGGCTAGGGTTTGGGCTCTAGGGTTTAGGGTTTAGGGACACATTTCAGGCCGGAAATGTGTCATCTTTTCCGACTTACAGAAAGAAGCATGACACATTTCAGGCCGGAAATGTGTCATCGTTTCCGCCTTACAGAAAGCAGCATGGCACATTTCAGGCCGGAAATGTGTCATCTTTTCCGCCTTACAGAAAGAAGCATGACACATTTCAGGCCGGAAATGTGTCATCTTTTCCGCCTTACAGAAGAAGCATGACACATTTCAGGCCGGAAATGTGTCATCTTTTCCGCCTTACAGAAGGAAGCATGACACATTTCAGGCCGGAAATGTGTCATCGTTTCCGCCTTACAGAAAGAAGCATGACACATTTCAGGCCGGAAATGTGTCATCTTTTCCGCCTTACAGAAAGAAGCATGACACATTTCAGGCCGGAAATGTGTCATCGTTTCCGCCTTACAGAAAGCCGATTTTGTGTCATCTTTTCCGCCTTACAGAAAGAAGCATGACACATTTCAGGCCGGAAATGTGTCATCTTTTCCGCCTTACAGAAGGAAGCATGACACATTTCAGGCCGGAAATGTGTCATCTTTTCCGCCTTACAGAAAGAAGCATGACACATTTCAGGCCGGAAATGTGTCATCTTTCCGCCTTACAGAAGGAAGCATGACTCATGACACATTTCAGGCCGGAAATGTGTCATCTTTTCCGCCTTACAGAAGGAAGCATGACACATTTCAGGCCGGAAATGTGTCACTTTTCCGCCTTACAGAAAGAAGCATGACACATTTCAGGCCTCCCCCTGTTCCCTTGCCCCCTCTCCTACCATCCCTGCCTTCCCCACCTCCTCACCTTTCCCTCCCCTTTGCCATTTGCCCCCTGCCCCCTGCCATCTCCATCATATCCATCACCCCCATCATCTTCTTCATCTCCATCATCTTCATCATCTCCATCATCTCCATCATCTTCATCATCTCCATCATCTCCATCATCTCCATCATCTTCATCATCTTCATCATCTCCATTATCTTCATCATCTTCATCATCTCCATTATCTTCATCTCTTCATCATCTGCATCATCTTCATCATCTTCATCATCTTCGTTGCCGGTTTCATTGGTTTTAATACCGCTCCCTCTATTCTTAAAGGTAATTTCATAGGTATTGTACGAACCATAATACAATCGATTTATCTTAACTACTATATCAAGAATAGCTTACCACATCGCATCTACATACTTTGTAACCGGGCTTACTATAAAGGCCCCATATGAGGGATCCATAATGGGTTTCTAGAAAGTCTCTCTGTAAGGGATCTATAGTTTTTTATATAATGGATTTATATAAGGTCTCTACATAGAGGATCTATAAGATTTCTATAAGCAATCTGTAAGGGTTTTCCAGAAGGGCTCCATACGAGGGATCTATACAGGGCTTCCATGTGGTTTCTACAAAGGGTAAGGAATATATAGCAGTTGTCTATGAAAGCTCCATGTAAGGGATCTTGTAAAGTTTTCTACAAAGAACTCCATTTGTTGATCTATACGGGGTTTCTATAAGTTCTCTATATAGGGGATCTATAAAGTTTCTATACGAATCTATAAAGGCTGTCTATGAGGGCTCCATACAAGGGATCTGTGAAGGGATCTATAGGGATTCTTCATGGGAATGTATACCTTCGATACGGATAATTGCGGCTTTGTTAAGATCGTGAAGACCATTAACTACGTGATATCCTTCTTGGCTAATGCTGTGATCACATCAGATCTGATATGTATAGAGATACAATGGAATGCACATGGGAAAACAAACTAACACATTACAGGCCTTCTAATGTGTCATTATTCCTATTGAAACCTTAAAGGCAAGGAACTTATACACTGTATGGTGGCAGCCGCAAAGTTGGAAGATGCGCACCCAAAATTTCAGCACCCCACAATTGGAATAGAACACATCTTCCAACTTTGGATTCTTCCAAGTTTGCAACCTTCCACCTTCTGATTTGCATGAACCGCTCCAAATGCCGGGACCTAAAGTTGGAAGATGGGACCAAGCAGACCCAATATTTAATTGCAGTTTCTCCGTCTCTCTCTCTCTCTCTCTCTACGATACTGGAGTAACTGCAGTTTTTCTCCCTCTGCAATACTGGAGCGGCCATAGTATTTGCAGCGTCTCTCTTTCTGCAATATTGGAGCGGTCGTAGTAATTGAGTAACACTGCAGCGGTCCTAGGAATTGCAGTTTTCTCTCTGCAATATTGGTGTGGTCGCAGTATTTACAAGTTTTCCTCTCTGTGCAATACTGGAGCGGTCGTAGTATTTGCAGCTTTTCTCTCTTTGCAATGCTGCAGTGGTCGTAATACTTGCAGTTTTTCTCTCTCTTTCTGCAATACTGGAGCGGTCGTAATAATTGCAGGTTCTCTCTTTCTGCAATACTGGAGCGGTCGTAGTACTTGCAGTTTCTCTTTCTCTCTCTCTGCAATATTGGGGTGGTCGTAGTAATTGCCGTTTCCTTCTCTCAGCACTACTGGAGCGGTCGAAGTAATTGCGGTTTCTCTCTGTGCATTACTGGAGCTGAATCCCACAAACCGAAAGTTGGAAGATACCGTTACCGCATCAACCGGTCCAGACGCCGGGACCTAAGGTTGGAAGATGGGACCAAATCAAACCCAAAGTTGGAAGATGCCGTTGCCGCATCAACCGTTCCAATTGCCGCCTTCCAACTTTCCGGCGGCTACTGTAGGGCATCTGTATATTGGAAGGCCTCTGGGTAGTATAAATTGACGCATTACAGGCCCTCTAATGTGTCACTCCACTCCCTCCTATGGAACCCCTATTGCAATGGAACTTTTCCACTGGAAAACCCCTGGACATAATAAACTGACACACTGCAGGCCCTATAATGTGTCGCTCCACCTATCCTATTGAAACCCTACTGATAAGAAATTGATACATCGGAAAGCACTTTTTATGGACATAACAAACTGGCACATTAAACCCACTATAATGTGTATCTTCACTTCCTGGGTCCTGGACTGGGCAAATTGACATATTACATGCCCTCTAATGTGTCACTCCATTTCTCCTACTGAAACCCTACTAACAAGGAACTTATACACTGTCAGGCCCCTGTGCCTGGGCATATCAAATTGACATATTACAGGCACCCTAATGTGTCACTCCACCCACTCCGATTGACCCTCTACTGACAAGGAACTTATACATTGGAAAGTCCAGGACATAACAGATTGGCACATTACATGCCCTGTAAAGTGTTACATCATGTGATATGGATGTGTCATGCCGTATGTATTCCCATAATTTGTCATATAAACACATCCGATTCATGAGTACCGAACCTGTCAGGTTTTGCATTCTGGCGTGTGCGGAAATTACAAACAAATTTATGCCATATTACAGCGTGCATGCTTATTACGTGATTCTTGGATGGATATGTCGTATGCAATTACTCAAGCGCTGGCAAGTCAACAATAAGTCGAATTGTGAAATATTTGGACAGGACAATTTGTCCATGTTGCCGATATACTGCTGACAGTGCTATGCATATCTTCACGACGATACATCATTCCTGCAAGATGTATGGACTCTATACACTGAAATGTGTCATCACAACGAATGTTTATTCATCGACAGTGTTGGGATCAACACTCGATGTTCTGTTTATATAATACTCGTCTCCCTGAATGCGAGTAATTTGCTATAATTACTTGATAGAAAAATATAGCCTAGTCGATCCGAAACTTTTCAGGTCGTGGCTTTGTAATGTGGGCTGTGCTTATACCTTACATTTTGCTTTCCATTATGTGCTGATGACAACAAACAGTGGTTATATAGACCCTAAAGGTATCGGGCACATATATATATATATATATATATATATGTATATGCACGTACGTGTACCTGTGGGTGTGTGTACATATATATATATATATATATATATATGTATATATATGTATATATATGTATATATATGTATATATATGTATATATATGTATATATATGTATATATATATATATGTATATATATGTATATATGTATATATATATATATATATATATATGTATGTATGCATGCATGCATGCATGCATGTATGTATGTATGTATATGTATGCACACATCTGTGTGTGTATCAGCATGCCTTTCTTTCGAAACTTGCTCACGAATTGGGGTGGGTGAGGGTTGACGGATAAGTGCTTTATGACAGCGAGAGCCCGTTTCAGTGCAGGACTGCTAAATGGTAGCAAGCCTAGGCCGATGGCAGCCTCTTGAAGCAACAGGAACCGTCGTGGTTTTGGAACCTTAAAGATCGCAAGGGTCCTGGTGTTCAGGGCTTGTATTCATGAGGTTCTCGTGTGTTTCTGGAAGCTTCAGCTTGGCAAATGAAGCGCTCGAACTTCCAGTAGATCCTGTCCTCAAACAAGCGTGAGCTGGCACCACCTTGAAACACCGGTTCCTGTTTCGGGTATTCCGATTCCTGGCCGCTTGAAGCAGACCCATGAGTGTTCGATACACGCAAGCCCAAGCATTAACAAACTCACGGTTGAAGAATAAACGTACTAGGGCTTCGGATTAAGACTCAGACACGAAACACCGTATTACAGGGGCCTTAATAATTACCTAGCTCTGGTGGGGGATCCCTTACTCGAATTATAGTATAATGGGCCCCAAGTCTCAATTCTAGTACGTATTAAGGCTCCTACAGCAACCAAGCTGTTCAGGACTGGCACCTGCCGAGGGACTCCAGCAATTTGCTAAACGTGCAGGCGGGAAGGGAGGAGATTGGTTTAGGATTTACTTGGAGGTTCATTTGTACTTCTAAGTAGAGTTATAAGTCCCCTAGTAAGGGTCATAAGTATAGTTACCTTACATACCACCCCAATCATAACTACCTATGAACCCCCAAGTAGGGCATTTACACATAGTTTCAGATGCCGTTGGTCGGCGGATGCGAAAGCTGGCTCCGCAGTGAAGCTGCTAGGGCTGCTTAGTCCAACTCCAGGCGAAGTGGAAAGCTTGTTGCGAAAGGGCATGTAAATGAGCCTCCTCAGCTCCATACAGGGTCACGGGGGTCGGAAAATACAGATTCACTAGTAGTTTCCAGATTGCAGCTTAGTTTCTGGTTTTCCCCCTCAACTCCACACTTTGATGAAGCCCTGTATGGATTTGGGTCTGGGTGAGTCCGATAGAGGGCTGTGGGGTCGGAAGATACACTAATAGGTTCCAAAGATAGCCTAGGACCCAGAGTAAGCCCTTATTACCTTTTTTGGGGTTCAGGTTCCCTCATAACCCCCGTTAAATTCCAAAACGGGCACCCTTTTTGTTCCCAGGAAACTCTTGGTCTAGAAAAGCCTTGTGATCCGAAAAAGATGCCGTTTGTGGACTGCTGTTGACGGTTTAGGGTTTAGGGTTATGTATGTTCAGCGAAGCACCACGTCTTCTCGAAGTGCCTATCATGTAGGACCCGGCGGCTGGACAAATTTGAGATAGAAGAGCATTGGGTACCACACAAAGAGCTTGTTTCAATTGCATAGGCTCTGCAATCCTACACCCTCAACCCAAGAGGCTGGAGCTGTTGAAGCTGTGTATACAACCTATGGAAAGAAGCAAGTCAAGGACAATTAAACGAATCCTGAAACAACATCCCTTCTTGAAGGCACCACTAATTTAGGGACCAGCCCCATCACCCCTTTTTCAACAACGAACGGCCCCGTTGACCCCCGATTCTAAAGAAGAGGCATGAAGCTTGAAATGTTCAGAGTCCTAGAACAGTAACCAAGCTCCTATAAGACAAGACGAAGATGCGTGAACATTTCGAAAACCCTACACAGCAAGCCTTAACCCTAACACACAGTAAACCCTGAAGTTTCATTTTCTGAGGTCGGCGGCAAGGTGAGTTTCAACCTGGCTGAGCTTGAGCAACTGGGGCACCTTTAAGGGGCCGTCGAAGGGATCCTTTAAGGGCTCCTTTAAGGGATCCGTTAAGGGCTCCTTTCGGGGATCCATAAGGGTTTAGGGCCTGTATACTGTATAAGTATATGAGGGTCAATATTCGGGTTGGTTTAAAGCTTAGGGTTCTTCTAGGGCTGAGGGTTTGGGTGTAGGGTTGCAGGGATATGCGCAGGGAATGCCTGTAAATGACAGGTCCTTTTAAGCAGAGGCTCGTGCAAGGGTCCCACCTGGCATGCTGCCGTATCGTGGAGCTTTTGAGTCTCTGAAATGACCACACCCCCATATCTTTCCCAAAAAGTCATTGACAGAGAAGGCTCCACTGAAGAAGCCCTGGGAATGATCTGTAACAGGGCTTCCCATAACATAGGCGCGCGGAAACGCCACACGATATTCTTCCCTCTTTCCTGACCGGTTTGTGGTGTATAGGACTCCAGCTTGCGGCACGGCCAGCCAATTGAGATTTTCTTAGGGCGCCTTAGTAGCCCCAATGGAATGTTGGTGGCAAAACGAAGTTCTAATAGCTCATCATTCCAGCTCAGATCTGCAGACTTTGCATGCTCAGTAGGATGATGCGGCGTGCCCATGAGTTTGAATAGTTAGATGTGGGTCGCCAGTGCTTTGAACGCTTTGAATGGCGAAGTCTGCCTCTGCGAACGGAAGCAGACTCAGAACCAAGCCTCATGGAAGGGGTAACGTAGTCCAGGATCTTGAAACGCCTGTAGCTGTCCCGTTAGGGAGAACCCTGGACAAATATGCCTCGATTCGCTCATGGCGATCAGCTGGCATAGCAACTCCTATACACAACAAACGAATTTGGAGCGCTGTTGACTCCGGCCGACACTCTCACGTAACCCACCGGCCCCCAGATTCCCGGAGTAATCCTCTCAAGAATTGACCAAACCAACGGGTTCGTGCGGTCAATTCAGCTCTCACCAGTCTCCCGTGACTAACAGTAGCCACGTGCGTGTGCTAGCATGGTACACCGGAGGTGGACTTCCTGTGTGAAAGCAATAATCCAGCAACAACTGCAGCACTGATATCCACTGTAGTGACCATCACGGGACTGCAGGCCCCGAAACCATTCGGCTGCAGTTCGGACCGCAGTATCTCCAAACCGATGTGTAATACGGCCTCGCGGGTCCACATCACACGCTGGAATGAAGGAAGCCTCACCCTCACCTACCGCAGCCACCACCAATATTGGACGGACACCGGGCCGGCCCTCGGACCGCGTAGCGACCATGCCAATCCTGGCATGAAGCAGCAGAATCCCTTCAGTAATGCGTAATGCCTCAGCATACCCATCCGCACACCGATTCCAGAGGTTCCAAAACTCTTCACCGCGCTCCTGATTAGCGCAACCAGCCAGGTATAATCAGCCTCATTGTTATGGACGACGGCCCACTCATCTACAAAAGTGCCCTGCAAGTCCGAATCCAAATGTGCAGAGACCTTCAACACGGAAATCCGATCACCCAGCAGCGGCAAGAGTTGCGACATCCGTCTCCAGAGGTCAGCATGCTTTCCCGTGGACGCGGGAACCCACTCGCCAGCGAGCAAGCTTCGCGCCCTTCGCACCACACTCGAGCAGTCAGACCAGAGACGAACAGGCACTCCAACCGTGGAAGCGAAAGTGAAGGCAGCTAACATGGCAGTCAACTCCGCCCGAAAAGCGGTTTGGAGCAAGCCCGGTACAAGCCCGGAACACAAGGGCAAGCCCGGCGAGTCGAGGGAACCCATAGCAACCACAACACCCCAAGAGGCCAAGCGAAGGGAGGGAAGGCACGAGCAAAGGCAGGAACCATCTGTGAACAGATCGTAGATGGGCATAGAAGGCAGAGGCTCAAAGTGCGACGTAGTGTCAGGGAGCTGGCAAAGTATTACGCAAGGTGCCCAACAATGCAAACGGGTGGCATCACACTGCGCTTCAAGCACCGAGAGCGGGCAAGGCAAAGGAAGAGCACGAGCGTCTTGGAAATGTGGGCATTCGAAAACTCTGTGGAGCACACTGTCAGGATGGCCGCAAAATGCACAAGCGTCCGACTCCCCCTCGGAGAAGTGGCACAAAGCGTCTTGCGTAAAGAAAGATCGATTCAGGGACTTTCGTGCCAGTGCCTGGTGCACAGAGTCCAACCGACCGAAAATCAAACGCGTCAGGTGAGCATCGCAACCTGCGAGGCCCGCAAAACCTTCTCGATGCGACACACTCTGCTGAACGGCAGCTTGCCACTGAAGGACCAAACGTGCTTCAACTTCTTGACAACAAAGCTTCCACGGATCAAGATTGCCAAGAGAGTCTTGGAAACAGCGCAACTCAGGAGACCACGCCATGCCAATAGCATTGGCCCGTGACAACAAAACTCCCGCCGGCCCTGGCTGACGCACCGAGCTTGTAGAGGCCAAATCCAACAAAGGTGCAAGATCTTCAAAAGAGCCGTGAGCAATTGCGTCCCGAAACGAGCTCCGCAACGCGTAATACTCGGGATCAGCCAGCGGAAACTCAACCAAGCTCAAGTGAAGACGAGAACTTGCACCCGGAGCCTTGGCTCCCAAACCAATCATGGCACCATACCGCAAGGAACGAAAGGAAGCAGCTGACAAAGTAACGATGCTGACAGCGTGCAAAGCCATAGGCCACGCAGCAACCTGAAGAGCCCGAACTTTCTGGACATACGGCGCAAGCGAGCATTTCAAGCGAAGCCACTTCGGAACAAGGTCCTTGCAACGCGCGGTCTGTGTGTAGTTGGTATGGCGTCTTGATACCTGCAAATGGCCACCAAGATCGCGGAAATCCAAAGCGACACTACACCGATTCGAACGCAACACTTTCCGATCAGCGGCCTCAGTGGACCAGCAAACCGTTTTGCCCGAGTCCACCTCAAGGTCCCATGCACGGGCGAAATCCTCTTGAGCCGTGGCAGCTCGCAGAATACTCATGGGACACGAAGAGGTAGTTTCCCAATTGTCAACGAACGTCAAAGCGACACAATCCGGAACGGATGCAGCCATATGCTCATGATAGGCAAAATTGACCAGGGTCATAGCCACGCAGCTTAACGCGTCTCCTTCCGGGAAACCGGTCGAGCTCATAACCCCTGGCCCAACAGACCCTCGAATCCTGAAGCGGCGCTGAAGGCCAACCAATGCAGCGGACCAAGCACGAACCAAACCACGTGGGATGCCACACAGCATGGCGAATGCAAACGTAGGCGCCCGAGGCAGCAAGTTGAATGCCTTGACGAGGTCCGCGCTGAATCCTGAAAGGGGGAGGCCTTCACGAAAGGACCGCTCAACCGCAAGCTGGATGGAATACCACGCGTTTGAAGCCGAACGTCCCGGGACATTCCCGAGAAGGCCCGGCGGGACAAACTGGGACAGGTGTCGCAAACACTGACGGGCTCGGATACTCCCCCAAACACGGTACACCATGGATAAGACGGAAATGGGTCTGAATTGCGTGACCAATGAAGCCGACGGAACCTTTTCCAGAGCAGTGACAACCCCCTGGAGCATTTGGCGAGGCCAAACCCCATGTTGTTCCGCATGTTCGCACAACCGAATAAGCTCAATAGTAAGTTCAAGCGGCATCAACAAGAGATCTTGCCTGGAGACTCCATCAAGGCCAGTCGCGCTGCGCGTGCTTTTAGCCCTGACGGCCGCTTGCCACACAGACAAGGTGATGGGCTCAAGAGCCATGGAAGGAAAATCACCGCGCTTCCGAAAGGAAGAGATGAGTTCACGCCACCTTTCAGGAGAAACATTGTCGTGTCGCTGCCACCGTCGAGCCTACTCCTTGCCAAACTTGGCAAACAGATCGGGCAGCGCTCCAACCAACACAGATTGAACAACCTTATCACCAATGGCACACGGCGGGGACTCATGACACCAGATCTTGTCAGGTTCAACATGGGCAGGATCAATGCACACACCGGTCACACAGATTGGAAAGTCAGGGCTCCAAGGAACCTCCTTGTCAAGCACAACCGCATTGTCACCGGCATCAACCTCTTCAACATTCGCCTCAAGCGGCTCAATCAAAGACTCAACCGGCTTGGCAGGGGCGGCTCGAAGATCACGGAAGATGAGGCTAGGGTCGGAAGCACGACGGGCCGCAGCCTCGCCGCGGCGTGCAGAAAGCAATTGCCTCTCCCATGCACGAACATTCGCCTCGAAAGAAGCGAAGACTTGAGTCACAACATCCAATGAGGGAATACACGGCGGGATATCGACCGGGTCGGTGGGAAGCTGGATTCCACGAGTAGGCCACCAAATCACGAAAGGAACTCCGAAACCAGGAGCACGAAGGATGGAATCCCACAGACCTGCACGATACTCCAACGCAGAAGGCGACGAGCTGGCCGAATGGAGGGCCTGGTGAAGAGCATGAAGGCGACGAAGCTGCCGAAACCACTGCGCATAACGAAGGTTTGGCCCGAAAAACTCAGGGGACACTTCAGAAACGCGGGAGCTAGGAACCGGTGCAATCTTCAACTTGCTGCACTTTACTTCGAAAGTGCGGGCACGCCCTTTTTCACGAGAACACAGAGGTGGCAAGCTGCGGTCAGCAAGGGCACGCGAGAGCCCATCTTCAAATCGCTCGCAAACCGCAGCATAACGCTCAGATGGAGGGCTATCCGAGCCAGCAGGGCCACCCACAGCGCACACATGCAAGGGCTGGAGATGAAGAGACTGACGATGAACAGGCATGCGCCATTGAAAGCGCGGGACAAAGGAGACCGATGTGCGGAATTTCGCCGAAAGCACAGCATGATCAGCGAAAAACGTCTCATCAACCATGGTCTGGACAAACATGGCGGCCAACTCAGCCGAAACAAAAACGAAGTCCTTGCGGGTTTTGCCCTTACATGTAGGGCGAGGTTGGCAACCGGTTGCCCAGCTCATGAGGTCTTGCACTTCGCAAAAACCACGCTCACGCCAGATATCAACGAAATCGATTCTGTCCAGCTCCAAATTGAAATCACCGGCCACGAACCGAGGCCCGGAAGCACCCAAAACCACCCTCTCAGTGAGGGCCTGAAGCAGACATGACGTACGAGAGGAGTCGGTGGCATACCCATAGACCACCCGGCCCAACAGCCACATGGGCCCCACGAAGAAGTTGGCAACCTGAATGCGAGAGGTCTCGTACAGCAAAGCAGGCCACGAGTGTGGAGCCAAACGAGCCGGAAACGGGTCGCCAGTGCTTGTGGTGTTCTATTGGCTGCACCACGTCATGAAGATGGGTTGGCATGGCAAACGAGTCGATAGCTACCTTACACTAAACCGTTACTCTCGGCGCTTACTTTGTCCTATTATTGAAAGACCCGTTTTGAGATCGTTACTCCAGAACTTTTATTGGAACCCGGACATGATCCTTATTCTAATCACTACGATACCTTAAAAATTAAACCCTGCAAACCCGTGTGGACCCCTTTTGAAAGAACCCTTCCAAGCAAGAGCCTATGCTCCCATACCCGAAACCCCCTAGACTAGACCCCAGCCTATACTAGACCCCGCTTTCAGATATACCGCTCCGATACCCGAAAACCCGAAGCCCGAAACTCCTAAACCCTAAACTCGCGGACCCTCGAACCATATGCCTCGCCTGGACTGTCCGAGCGTGAGCGCCGAAACCCTAAATTTGAGGCTCCTAGATTAGAGACGGAAGGCTCCCCTACGACGAGAAGCGGCCAAGCCGCTGGGTGGCTGGAATTGTGGAGGCCGTGGAGGAAGATCCAGCAGCTCGTGCAGAAGAAAACGATGTAGGTTCTTTTTGTAGGAGTTGTTTTAGTTTTTTGTAGGGTCTGTTTAGGGTTTTCGCAGGGTTTGTTTACATGTTTTTCGGGTTAAGGGGTCTAGGGTTAATCTAGGGTTCAGGGCAGCCATCTGTCGACACGAGTCTTTGTCAAGGACTCTCCCGACCGATTCGACGACCTCCTCATGATCAACACCGGCGAAGTCACCTACAGTATCTCTCGCACCTCGATTGCATGCACAGCGCGCATTCGGGCTGCCTTCGTTGCGAAAAACCAAACACTGCGACACCTCAAGAAAACAAGTGCAGAAAGTTCTATCTAGGAAGTCAGCTCTACACCAACGTATTGAGCATCGGTTTCTTTGGGGAGGGGTCTTGCAGTATTTCGGTTCTGGGTGTTGCTTCAGAGTCCTAAAATCCTAAGCACTAAGCACGAGAGAAATGCAGGTTTGACCCTGCTGAATCACGGTACCTCTGAACTCGGACTCCTTAATTAGATGCTAGACCCTATACCGCAACTTCTAAAGCCTCCGCCCGAAGCCGAATTCTCTGGTGGCAGTGCCGAGTTGTGAGTCATTAGGGGTTGAGCATTAAGCCCTAAGCCTCAAGCCTGCTTTCCTAAACCCTGCCTAGGCTACAACTGCATGCCGCACCTTCGCTCGACTTCTCTGGAAAATCAACATGTGATTCAGCCGGGCGAGACGGCATCTCGACAAGATGCCTCACGGGTGGTTGTCAAAATTACGGCCCCTTTTGGGGTACCCTGAATATTAGGTGCCGTATTATATTAAGGACCCAACAAGGGACCCTAATTTTGACAACCACCCTCACGGCTTTCAGGGTTTCAGGATTTCAAGGGCTGAGGGGGGTGTCTAGCAAAGGTTCTGTCGAACCCTCGACCCGAAACCCTGGGGAGGGAGTTCTCGTAAAGATCATAGGCTACCGGAGATCGAAGGTTCAGTTCGTATAGTATAGGGAACTGAATGATTTCAAATTTCAAATGTTTAGGGTTCAGTTAGGGTTCAGAGTTGGGGGTCTGGGCCTGAGCTTCAATTTAGGATTCAGGGCTCAGGGGACTAGTACCATTCAGGCCCGTTTCGTGTCCTCTTCAGCATCTTCGACTCTGGCCCAAGATGTGTATGTGCACGGGGTTGAATTGTTGGCAATAAGTTTTCCTCACGTCCCGACGCAAGTAAAAGTTTCGGATGCCTAACAAGGTGCTCTTCTGCAGGCTTCGATGTTACAATATTACAAGACACATCTCTGAGGGTTCTCTTTGTAGTGAGAACCCTAAACCCTCAACCCTAAAAGGTCTACGTGAAAGCTCCGATCTACTGCAATGCCGGGGACTGGATTCTTGTCCCAGGCGTGGGATCCCCAAGCCCTGAGACGCCGGCTTAAGGCCTAGGTTGTAGATTTGGGTGTTAAGGTAGGTTTAGGCTTGAGGATTGAGGGGTTTGGGGTCTAGGGTTTTAGGGCTCATG